>MDKH01225930.1:0-29826 GCA_005239495.1 Nicotiana undulata | reverse complement strand
ATAAGGGTGGACATGTGGGATCGGGTTGCACGCCGCAACAGGAGTAATAAGGGTGATATTTTTAGAGAGGAGCAATAAGGGAGGACATGTGGGAGTGAGTTGCACGCCGCAACAAGGAGCGATAAGGGAGGACATTTATATTTTACTGACTTTTAAAGAAAAAGAAAATAAAAGTTTTGTAAAGCAAAAATATCTATTTTACTACTCTTTATATATTTTTGGCACTATTTTTATTCAAAGTTAAAGTTTGAAAATTTGAAAATTTATTTGAGAATTGGTTATAGGTGAGTTATTTTATTTTGTTGCAGCGCTTATTTATCTATTTGTTTAGATTTTTTTCTTGCTTTATTATTTATTATTGTTATCGATTATATTGTTAAAGCCCCACCTTAGTCTCGTCACTACTTCGTCGAGGTTAGGCTCGGCACTTACTCAGTACATGTGGTCGGTTGTACTGATACTACACTTTGTGCTCTTTTGCACAGATCCAGGTACTAGTCACGTGTAGAGGATTTCAGGACGACCACCGATTCATTTATTCGGAGACACGAGGTATATCTGCCAGCGTTCGCAGATCTCAAGAGTCTTCTCCTATTTTTATAAAACTGTTTTATTATATTTAGAGCAGTTACATTATTTTTTTCAGCTCATTATTTGTAGTATTCTTTAGTAGTTCGTGAATTGTGACACCAGACCCCGGGTAGTCTTAGAGTTATTTATATGATTAATTCGTGATTCGTCTTATTTACTTGGTCGCTACTAGTATTTTATTTTATTGTTGTTGGGAATCAGTTAATTAAGTTCATTTTGAATTTATTTATTTATGCTTAAGTAATTAATTAAGGAAATTAGTAATTGACTTCTAACATTGGCTTGCCTAGTAAGTGTGGTGTTAGGCGCCATCACGATCCCTAAGGTTGGGAATTTGGGTCGTGACAGTTCTTGTTGGACTTGAAGATCATATTGGGTATTAAGTTGAAAGGGTATGATGGAGTTCACAGTAGGAGGTTCAAATTCGATATCAATTTATTTTGCTTTATTCTTTTAGGGCCACCTCCGAGGAGAAGGCCGGTGTTTTCGAGGACAATGGTGTTAAAAGACATGATGGTAAGAAATTTGAGAAGGGAGATTTTACGTAGGAAAATTAATTTTGCAATAGGGTTCTAAGAAGAATTAGAGCTGGTGAAAGTGAAAAGTGAAATTGAAAGCGGCATAAATCATGGTCATGATTACCTCGAAAAAACAACAACAACAACGACGACGACGACAACAACAAACCCAGTTTGATCCCAACATGTGGAGTCTGCGGAGGGTAGTCTGTACGCAAACCTTACCCCTACCTAATGCAGGTAGAGAGGCTATTTCTAATAGACCCTCGGCTCAGGAAGGGTAAGAACAAGAAGAAGAAGAAGAAGAAGAAGAAGAAGAAGAAGAAGAAGGAAGGAAGGAAGGAAGGAAGAAAGATGGAAAAAAGAAGAGAAAAAAAGATGGAAGAAAAAAGATAAACAGTATCCAATAATAGCAGCACGGAATACAATACCTGAGGCGAACAAAACCACATACCATAATAAAAATCGAAGAATATGAAGGGAAATTCATGCTACTAAGCCTATCATTGAGCACTATAAACTACCTACTAACCATCTACCTTAATCCTCGACCTCCACGCCCTCCTATCAAGTGTCATGTCCTTAGTGAGCTGAAGCAACGCCATGTCCTGCCTAATCATTTCTCCCCAGTACTTCTTAGGCCTACCTCGACCCCTTCTCAAACTCTCCATGGCCAACCTCTCACACCTCCTGTCCGAACCATCTCAGACACGACTCCCGCATCTTGTCCTCCATGGAGGCTACTCGCACTTTGTCCCGGATAGCTTCATTCTTAATTCTATCTCGCCTGGTACACCCACACATCCATCTCAACATCCTCATCTCTGTTACTCTCATCTTCTGCACGTGGGAGTTCTTGACTGGACAACACTCAGCCCCATACAACATAGCGGGTCGAACTACCACTTGATAAAACTTACCCTTAAATCCTAACGTCACCTTCTTATCACATAGAACACCGGAAGCGAGCCTCCACTTCATCCACCCCACTCCGATGCGATGTGTGACATCTTCGTCAATCTCCCTGTTACCCTGGATAATAGACCCGAGATACTTAAAACTCGCTCTCCTGGGGATAACTTGAGCATCAAGCTTAACCTCTACGTCTGCATCATGGGTCTCACTGAATTTGCACTTCAAGTATTCTGTCTTGGTTCTACTCTGTTTGAAACCTTTAGACTCCAAGGTCTGTCTCCAAACCTCCAACCTCGCGTTAACTCTGCTACACATCTCGTCAATCAACATGATATCATCGGCAAATAACATACACCAAGGCACCTCCCCTTGGATGTGACGCGACAGTACATCCATCGCCAAGACAAACAAAAATGATTTCCTCGAAAAGTGACGAAAATATTTGCCAAATCATGGGGTAACACGTGTTCAAGTCATTACATGCGAAGAGACGTGCATTCTTTCAAGAGTCAGAAACTATTCAGAAACTTACCCGCTAAGAAATAAGTTTTATCTACTTCTGGGTAACACTACAGTATTGTCATCGGAAAGTAGGGGACTGTCTGTATAGGGCAAAATTGGTTTGCAACGGTTGGACAAATGACGAGCTAACACGTAGAACTGAAGACGGGTAAGATGTGGTCAGCAAGTAGTTGGCACCGAATACAAGCATGTGTTCGGTGCTATGTAAATCCCGAAAGCATGGGAAACGATAACAAAAATTTGAAGGGATGACACCGGACATCATTCAATGAGTAGTCGTTACAAAGAATCTCTGTATTAATAACCAATTATTATGCAGCCATCAATGGCGGTTTTATTCTTATTCAAGAGGAACTTGATTTGGGAATCTTGTCTCCCTAAATAGAGCTATAACTAGGAGAATTAGTATCCAGTGTAGGACACGAAAATCATCTATATACAAAGGCTATATTTTGCTCTCAAGTCATAAAGTATTTGCTTTCTTTTGCTCTTGAAATTATTCATATTATTGCTTCCGGAGAAGCTCATCATACAACCAGGCTTGTATTTCTTTGAGTTATTTTACATTCTTGATTTTATTGTTATTTATTTTATATTTTTGGATCAAGTTAGTTCACGTGTCTTTAAATCACATTACAAATCAACTGTATCGATTTACGGCTAAACACAGTTCTTCCTTGATTTCACCCGTTTTTCAATTAAATTCACATGTAAAAGGAGTTGGATGAACTTTCGATTGTCTGCTTTGATCCAACAGAATTTCACGTGGGTTTGTTCTTTAGGTTATGCAATTATCAAGCCGAAAAGCATTTGATCAGTCTTCTCTCTTACTTACGTGAGATTTCCCATAGGTATCATATGCATCTCTTCTTCAAAAGCTTGCCGACCTAAAAGTCCGACAGTCCTTTTCTTCGACCCATCCTCATCGGTCAGTCTTCCATTATGTATATCATATGCATCTCCTTAGGCACTTATTAGCCTCGTTGAGATATTCCCCACTATCATACTGTGAGAGTCCGATTCTTATATTTTATATATAATTAGCACTAGTCAATTTCAAATTTGTGTATGCATGTCTTTTTTCTATAAGATAAACTGAAAGTCAAGTGAAATTTTTTTACCATGCAATTCAACTTTTTATTTAACTGCTTAAGAACTTTTTCCGTCAATTGTGGTGTAATTGAGTCGTTAAAAATTCATTGTCCATGGATAATCAATTATTAGCTTTATACTAGTATTATATTATATTTGTGCTTTTTTAGTCTCTTTAAGTGTGTTGACTAACCATGTTTCCTTGTCCTTGAGATTGATGATTTTCCTTGATGAGTAAGACAACAAAATGGAGATTGATTTGAAAGCTAAGCTACTGAATATATAAAGATAAAAAGACAGGAAAAGCACAAAGCCTACAAACAATCATATAAGGGAATGCTGGAATTCTAAGCATCCTATGCATTATGGATATAATTAGTAGGAAAAAAGTGGAAAGAGCAAGTTTAGAAAAGCAAGAAAAACAATGATTGGGCAACAGTTCATTAGTTCCCTACATTTCAGCCAGGAATTTGGAAATAAAACAAAACTCAAGAGCTTTTCCCTATAAATTGTTCACAATAAAAGAATTTTAGTACTTCAACCTCTATAAAGTTATATATAGGGTATAATTTTTCGATTCAAGGTTATGAGTAGTACTACTAGCATTAGGACAAGACTATCATATTTTGAGTGCATGACATTAGGACACTGTTTCACGTAGTGTCTCTCCTTTTTTTTACTTTGTTAAAAAGACGTGCTTATCAATGGAGACAATGGTCATCATCATTCATCATTGCTTTGTACGTAGTACTACTCATTCCCATGTGCCATCACCCTCTGATTTTCTTCCTCTGTGCTCTTGGTATGATTATCATTTTGCCCGTTAACACAGCTTCAACGACTGTCAATATCACATCTTCTCTGTCGATAAAGCAACGTAACAGAAAAGGACTTGTTGTCTCTTCTCTCTCTCTTTTCCTGCTATTGCTTTTCTTTCTTCTTCATTCCTCTGCTGCAACATTCCCTTTTGCCTTCTCCTCTGTCCCTTCAATTCAGACCCTTCAGTTCCAAATTTAACTTTTCTTTGATATTAAAGGCACTTATCTCTACCATTTTGCTCTTCTTCAATGGAGCTGCATCGGTGTTGCTATTCTTGGTTTCTTCTATCTGCTCTCTTCATCACAGTTGCTTTCTGCGATCCAGATGGTACACAGACAGTCTTTAAGTTTCTTTAATTTTCCAGATGGTGCAAAGTTTGAGAAAATATTCAGTAGGAAAATTTAAGTCTGATTCTATGAACTAAATGTTAGAGACCCACATTGGTTGAGTATGTATCAGTTGTCCTTTACATGATTTTGGGTAACTCTCACATTAACATGAGTTAGGCTCAACGTCGCCAAAATCATCCATATTTTTTGTTTACTCAATGTCGGACTTCCATCTTATGTTCTAGATGTTCACCTTTGGGCATGTGGGGCCGTTATAAGTATGTGTTCTTATATGGCCTTAGACAATCATTCCCTTAATGTTGCAGTAGGACGCTGTTAGTTTAGAACTTTTTACTAATACAATCTTTCTCCACAAATAAATAAATGTTTTGAGATGAACTCTTGCTTAAATATGCAGGATTTTTGAGCTTGTCTTGTGGTGGAAGTAGTACCTATATTGATTCCTCCAACATTACATGGACACCAGATGGTGCCTATATCTCAGGTGGCGACATCACCACTGTCCATTTTCAAGAGGGATCCTCTCCATCTACTCTCCCAGTTAGGTTCTTTCCTGATTCTCCGCTTAGAAAATGTTACAAGCTACCAGTGAAAAATGTATCATCCTTGGTTCTTGTGAGGACTCAGTTTGTGTATAAGAATTATGATGGACTTAATAAACCCCCTGCATTCTCTGTTTCTCTTGGGAGGGCTATCACAACCACAGTCAATCTTAGTAACACCGACCCGTGGATCGAAGAGTTCTTATGGACAGTTGATAAAGACATTGTGTCTTTATGTTTTCACTCTCTTACAAATGGTGGATTTCCAGTCATTTCATCCCTTGAACTTAGGCCACTTCCTCAAGGAGCTTACATCCATGCCTTGGGAGATTTTCCAAACAAGTTGTTGAGGAAATGTTATCGTGTCAATTGTGGTTATAATTGGTCTTTAAGGTCAAAACTCTCACTTTTCTATTATGTTAATGTATTATCAATTGTTTAGTCCTTACTTTCTGTTTAAATGTAAAAGGTACCCGATTGATCAGTATGATAGAATTTGGGATGCTGATGAGGATTTCAGTCCGTTTCATGTGTCTTCTGGTTTTGATATTCAAGCCAATTTCAATATGTCAGTTCTGAAAGAGAGCCCTCCTGCAGCTGTTCTTCAAACTGGAAGAGTTTTGGCACGTCGGAACGACATGACCTATAACTTCCCTATTGATCATCAAGGAGATTACCACATTGTTCTTTACTTTGCTGGGATTTTGCCTGTCTCCCCTTCATTCGATGTACTCATAAATGGTTATATCGTTCGATCAAACTACACAGTGAATCTATCGGAAGTCAGTAGTCTGTTCTTTACAATGAAAGGAATTGATAGCTTAAACATCACATTGAAGACTGTCCATTACTATCCCATAATTAATGCTCTTGAGGTTTATGAGATCCTAGACATTCCCTTAGAAACTTCTTCAACCACAGGTTCTATTATTGTTTAATTTACTTTGAAGTAGTCTGTTAGAACCAATTGCACCAATTTTTGACATTGTTTAACTTTTGCAGTTTCAGCCCTACAAGTTATTCAGCAGTCAACTGGTCTAGACCTTGATTGGGAAGATGATCCATGCTCTCCTAAATCATGGGAACACATAGAATGTGAAGGCAACTTGGTAACTTCATTGTATGTCAAAGCTAACTATATTTTCCTTTCCTTATCTCTTGTATCAAGAGCAGAACATATAAAAGTTAGACTTTGTATAGGGAGCTTTCGGATGTAGACTTGAGGTCAATTAGCCCAACATTTGGTGACTTACTGGATCTCAAATCACTGTAAGAGTCATAAATCTTAACATCTTAACATCTTAACACCTTATCACTTAATAGCCACTGTTTAGCTAATCTTGAGTTACTCCTTTGAGGCTCTTCTTGTTGCAGGGATTTGCATAACACTTCACTTGCTGGAGAGATACAAAATATCGGCAGCCTGCAACATCTTAAGAAGCTGTAATACTTGTGATGAGGAGTTACCATGTTAATATGTTTATGTATTTTAGAGAGCATTGACTAAAATAGTTTTGTGCTCAACGATGCAGGAACTTGAGCTTCAATCAACTTACAGCTTTTGGTTCTGAGTTAGAAGACTTGATAAACCTTCAAGTTTTGTAAGACCTACTGCTTACTGATTCCCTTCATGGTCCCTAGCTACTACTATTGTTCAACTATGGGAAAGAAGACAGTCTTTAAAACTGATATGTTTTTTGTTGAAGGGACTTGCATAACAATAGTTTGCAGGGAACAGTACCCGATAACGTTGGAGAACTGAAAGACCTCCACTTACTGTGAGTGAGGATAATATATACTGGCATTTTACAACTTCCTAAAGTACTTTACCTGATGACTTATACTGATTTACCTCCCTGCAACAATTCAGGAACCTAGAGAACAATAAGCTGCAAGGCCCCCTGCCACAAGCTTTGAACAGAGAGAATTTACAAGTCCTGTACGAAATTGAAAACGTCGTTTTTCTTTGCTTCTCATGTCAGTTTCTCGATTTATGTTTTTCCCCCCTATTTTGCAGGTCATCAGGAAATCTGTGTCTTTCCTTCACTATGTCTTTATGCAATGACTTCTCAAGAAATCCTACAATTGAGACACCACAAGTCACTGTATTTACCCCCACAAAACGCAAGAGCCATAAACGATTAGCAATTATACTTGGTGCAGTTGGAGTAGCTATGTTTTCTCTATTCCTTATCTTTATATCAGTATTCCTGTACATGAGGAGAAGAAAAAGTGGAGATACATATGCATCAAGTATGAAAAAGTCAAAGCTTTTCTTTTTCAGCAGAATATCGATAAATCTACTTCTAAGCAGGAACTATTTTCTAATTTTAGGAACTGCAGCGGAAATGAAAAACTGGAATGCTGCAAAAGTCTTTTCGTACAAAGAAATCAAAGCTGCTACAAACAACTTCAAAGAGGTTATTGGTCGCGGTAGTTTCGGATCTGTTTATCTTGGGAAGCTTCTTGATGGTAAACAGGTTGCTGTTAAAGTTCGATTCGATAAAACTCAACTAGGTGCCGATTCTTTTATCAATGAGGTTTGTCACTAAACTTGTACTAGTTCAGTTTCAGTCTATAAAGAAAAAAGAGACTCAACAGCTTCTTTTGTTATCTCTAGGTGTCCCTTCTATCACATATAAGTCATTCAAATCTTGTGTCATTAGAAGGATTCTGCCATGAATCGAAACAGCAAATTCTAGTTTATGAGTATTTACCTGGAGGATCACTGGCTGATAACCTCTACGGTATGGCACGCATGATCTCAGCCATATACACACGCTAAATCCACTACCTTCTTATCTCCCGTATTGTTAACTAACGCTTAATAACTGTTTCAGGAGCAATGAGCAAGAAATTGACACTAAGCTGGGTGCGCAGATTGAAAATAGCAGTTGATGCTGCAAAAGGTATGTGTACAAGTGAGACATAATAATTACTAACTTGTCTTCCATTGGAGAACTACCATCAACAACAAATTTCTTCTGTACAGAAGAAGTAAACATTGTTTTGCTCTTCTTTTTTCCTCATACATTGTGAAAAAACAAATACTTGGAAGTACTTCTGTGAGTTCATCTCAGTTGTGTGCCAAAATTCTAGTTTTCTACAACCAAAAGATACATATAACCAGAGATAAAATTTGCTATGTGGCTTTTGCTCCCTCTGCAGATGCCTATAGCTGTAAGATGTAGCACAAGTTTCACATAATTTAAAATATTTGATTGTTACTTTCAAAGGTTTGGATTACTTGCACAATGGAACTGAGCCAAGAATCATACATCGTGACGTGAAGAGCAGCAACATACTTCTGGATGCAGACATGAATCCTAAGGTATCTGACTTTGGCCTTTCTAAGCAAGTGACTCAATCAGATGCAACTCATGTTAGCACTGTTGTCAAAGGCACTGCTGGCTATCTTGATCCAGAGTAAGCTTCAAGATACTCTTCTCATTGTATCAATTTTGTTCCTTCAAAATCCTAAACCTCTCTTGTTACTTGTCAACAGATACTATTCCACTCGACAACTCACTGAAAAGAGTGACATCTACAGTTTTGGAGTCGTTCTTCTTGAACTTATCTGTGGTCGAGAACCAATTAGCCACTCGGGCTCTCCAGATTCCTTTAACTTGGTTTTATGGGTAAATAAAAGTCTTATAATGTGTTACACAGCAAATATAATACAAAACATTTTATTGAGTTCCAACAATACTCATCTGTTGTATATCAATTGTGAGTTTCAGGCAAAGCCATACTTGCAGGCAGGTGCATTTGAGATAGTAGATGAGAGCATAAAAGGAACTTTTGATACGGAGAGCATGAGAAGAGCGGCTTTAATCGCCTCTAGGTCAGTGGAGAGGGATGCATTGAGGAGACCAAGTATTGCAGAAGCATTGGCTGAGCTCAAAGATGCATACAGCATTCAACTTTCCTATTTAGCATCTGAAGGACTTGCCAATTGATAATTTATGCCTTCACTAATGCAGCTCGGAATTTGCAAATATATGAGCTCGTCTCAGTAACTTATGCGTGAAGTTTTAAATGTGAACTTGAAAATGTTTTTAAGTTATTGATATGTATCTGACATTTAAGGGTCTCCCTCCCCCAAATCTAGCCTTAATTACATACGCTTAGAACTTGTCTATTTAAAATGCCTTGTTTCCAAATTCTTATCATAATATCTGCAAAAGAAGTTCCCAAAGCCAAAATCCTGTATCACAAAATCTTCAATTTTTTTTAAATATTAACAGTGTATCTGGACCAATTTGTAGGCAAATGGAATGATCACCTAGTATTTTTTGTCTTCTTTGAAATGTGAACCTGATCTCCAACGGAACCCATTTCATTGACCACCAGGCCATACTCTTGGGTGCTATTGAATCTTCAGTTCTTAATAAAATATACACAGACAATCTTGAAGCTAATTTTGCGGCCTTTTTACCCATTCTTTTTCTTTTTCCCCCTTCTCTTTGAAGAAGATTTCTCATCTTAAAGAGTTAAACGTTCTCGTAGAGAATGAAGAATAGTGCCCATGGGCAAAACATTAATCAATTATACATTAGGTTATAATATCTCCGACGACTTTCAATCAGTTTGATTTGGAAAATACTGGAAATGTTGGTGATTTTCAACAAATAGTGGCATCATCCATCAAGGCTTGCACCAGCACGAGCAGTCGTGTGCTCGCCTCCAGTCCACATTGTTTAACACTTGTGAACCAATCAGAAAAGTAGTGAGTTCGCCTAACCGGAAAACTGGCGCCGTAGATATAGGAATAATGCTGTACAAGCAGCCACTGCATAGGGGAACACTGTCCAGATTCCCTGCACAATTAGTAGGAACCGGAATTGGATTCTTTCACTCTGTGGTAAAATAAATGCAAAATTGGGCAGACCAAAATTTAAGCTTTACCAGTACAGTAGCAACAGTAGCAACTGCAAATACAGGACGCTCTCTTAGTAAAAATCCAATTGTCAACTGCATTTTGGAGAAAAAGAAAAGAGATAAGAGCATGAACAGCACACACACTTAAAAACTGTAAATCTGTTGTTTCTCAAGCACAAGATTTACCTGAATTGGAAGAGTTATCAAGCCACCGCAACAGACACCGGCAAAGAAATACTCTGGTGATATATCCTGCAATAGATATGAGCAGATGAATGATTGTAACAGTATAACTGTCTGTTTAATATGGGAGAATTCACTGAGTTGTTCACCATTTGTTCATGGGGTAATAGCTACCACATAACCATCATAAGAATCTTGAGATGGACCATTAATAGTCATACCATTTTGTAGGAGAAAGGTAAATGAATATCTAAGGATAACACTATTAGAAACAAAATGCTATTACTAATACGATGAACCTAAAATGGTTAGAAATGGTCAAGGAAGAACAGACTGAGGACACCAAATTGATAGATGCTACTGTATCATTCTTCCATAATTGCTACGATTAGGAAAATTTTAAGTTGCCAATGCATGAAGTGCAGGCAAAGCTCCAGATTTGAGTGGAAAACCTTTTCGTGAGAGAAGGTGCCCAACCAAGGTTCCACTTTATCTCTCTTATGTTATAATCAACTCTATTGGGATGAACATGCAAAATAGGGCACTTGACAGGCTAATTCAAAATACGGAAAGCAAGGACCACTTATTTTCAGTTCTACATAATCAGTTAGCGCCGTGAGCTGGAGTGCACGGACCTACTGGTGGATTGCAGCAGGTGCTTTCCCTTTTTGGCAGCGATTTTATTTAGGAGTAGGACAAAAGAAATAGAAAATTATACAAAATTGTATTAGAGCTTCTGAGCTAGTCATGCAGGAATCATTCTCAGTGATTGAATTTCTAGTCAGACTAGGTTTAGAAATAGCATACAAACTTCATAACTGAGGTTCACTGGGTTTATCCTTCTTGTGTTTTCAAAGCAGGACTTTTTCACTAAATATGTCAATCGCTTCAAGCAATGGAATGAGATTATCAGATCTTCTAAGCATTGAAGGCAAAGTTTTTGACATTATCAATGAAATATGTGATAGTTAACATTCCTTGTTTAACTAAGACCTCTTTGTTTTATGGGTAAGCATATCGTACCACCAAACTTGTAGTACCCAAAAGAGGAAACAAAAGAGTAGAAAAGGGTGTTAAGCTATATAATACTCAGCATGTTAAGAAGGAAAACAGAAAAGATCACTCACCAGAGCCCCTGCAAGGAAAGCGGTGGGATTTCTCACTCCAAGAGAAAACCGTTCCACTGCATCAGCATTGGAAAATCCACCAATAAGCAATTAAGGAAGTTCAAGGAACAAGAAGATCATATTACCAGTATTTGTCGGAAATATGAGATCATAACAAGAAAGATCAGCTCTGTTAGATTGATGCGAAAAAGTTAAGAGATTTATACATATAGACATGAGGGTTAAGATGGACCAGAAGTACAACCTCTTAAGACATAGCATAAATTTTAAGGTAGACCACTTATTTTGATCTAATATTTCCACAAAATAGAGAGATCTTAACTAATAATTAAATCATACTCCTTCAGACATCACATAGAGATGTGATGATGCTGATGCTACATTATGATCATAGTTATAAGCGTGGAGACGTATCAATGGACACAAAGGTTTCATAAATTAAAAGTTCAGCACAAGGCAAGAGATAACTGGAGTAAATCAGCATATCTTTTGGAACTCACCAAAACCAATGAGATTCCCATATTTTTGTACAGCGTTCGTAATATCTCTTGCCTTCTGATCACCGATCCCTAACTACAACCAAATTGAATCTGAATTCCCAAAAATAAAGTTTATATATTTTTAAATAATACAAGGAGACTGAGTATCTTAACATGCGTGAAATGCTAGTAGCCAAACAAACCTTTGAGCAAACATCATTGGACGCACCAGATTGCTTAAAAAGCTTCCCAAGGTAAAAAGGTATCATATCGCTGATACAGACACCCCTGAATATTTAGGATCCACAATAATGTTAACATTGTGGGAATAACTGTTTCTATAAAAACAATATGTAGTAGCACCGAAGGTGCATAATATCTTTGTAAATTGTAGTAGCAAAGGAAGGTTGTGCGATCGGCAGAATCTTCAGAGGTTGACATGCACATGCATTCATGAAAATTAACTCAGAAGGACAGTTTCTACTAACCAGTACACCCAGAGAATAGTGGATGCTATATATGGAGCATTTCTGGAAAAGGAGTTCACCAGCGATTGCCACGTTCCGTCTAGAACAAGCATTCGTGCTATAGAGGCTCCAACCTACACGATTCATCAGAGACTTTGACCTTAATAATGAATGTCATGAAGAAGGATAACAAGCCAACTTAGTGCTTATTAAAGACACTATATCACAGCATATTTCTAGCTTTCAACTTTTTAAAGATAAGGTTCTAGCATTTAACTTTATAAAGCTTAAAGATTCTTTTAACTCTTTTTCCAACTTGGCCTGTCACTTTTTTCTCTCATCACAAGAACAACTTAAAGTCGTTAATGTTGAAAGGAATGTCAAATCAAAAGAAAAAATTTAATCGTAGGAAAACTATAATATCTGCAACACAGAAGATTTGTTAGCAGGGGAGTTCATGAACAGAAGTACCAGCATAGGAGACAGACCCATATATTCAAAGCCTCCTCGCTAATAAAAATTCCACAACCAGCTGCCATCAGAAGCCAAAAGTAGATCCATCTGGAGTATGAGAAGTACAGGGGCTTATTATCATATCCCAAATAAAGCTAATAGATAAGATATCCAGGATACCAATTTCTTTAACATCTACCACAGTGGTAGCTAAAGTATATTAAACATAAGGTTGGTCTCTTTTTATGCTTAGGTCATGATGAAACTGCAGATGCATGAAAAGTCACGAGGATAATTAGTTGCTTACCCTGGAGCATATTCTGGCAGCATGACTCTATAGCCAAAAGCTTTGAAAGAAAAACCAGAAGCAGGTGTAGTAATTGTGGAAGATGATGATCCATCAACCAGATATTGAATCCCAAAATTTGATCCTTGATTAGGCTGTTTAAGGCCTATGGATAGGAATGTAATTGCAGCAGCTATACCCAGCGCTATTGCCAGTTTTGCCAGAAACGAACTTCCTATGCGGACAGTTTTACCTTCCGGACTACCAGGTAAATTATTGGAAGACTTATGCAATATCTCCTCAGCGTCCTCCGACTGTCCTGCTTCATAACTTTTAGCTCTCACAAGCTGAAATGTTTTGATCCTACACTCGAATGGATAACTATCTGTCACATATATAAGGTCCGTTATCAAAATACATTGATAATTTCAGTTAACTGAACTCGTTGATTAGCTGTTTACACTTAAATTCCAGTTTTGGAGTTATACAGGAGTCCTCTTGGAATATTCTAGTTGATGCATAAAAAGATACCATCAAATTACAAATTACATTAACTAAGATGTCTCCTTGAAAATTCAACTCACACAATGTATAGGTGTCTATGAAATTCTATATGGTCGCACTAAATTGGACACTAACGTAATTAGGTTGCGCTAGACAGCAAATGGAAGAAAATTAAGGTATTTTAGAGATATCCATGCATCCACCTACTCCACTTTCCCTCCCCTCCCATGGATGTATGACAATAAAAATCAAATAGCCGCCCTCCATTCCAAATTAGGTAGGATTTTATCAAAAACCCCAAACTAATTAGGATCGACTGAATGAATCCTGCTCATTCATTCCGCTCTATTCAGGCAGTATGCAATATTCATCATAATTGAACTATATTTACAGCTACAGCAACCATTCTTCTCTGTCCGAAGTTAGGACCTGAGTATACTTTTGAAGCTTACATGTATAGGCAGCATCGGTAGGGACAGTAAAATGAAGCAAAAAGTCAGTTAAAAAGACTGCAACACTGAAAATGTCAAACTTCTGCTCACCTTGAGAGGTAGAAAACAAAAACCAAAATACACAGCCATCGCAAAATAAGCCCACAAAATGAAATCAAGCATATATTTAAGGGAGCTATTGCCATTTAGCTAAACCACTATCTATATAGTTAAAAAAAAAAAAAAAAGAGTAAAACATATATGTATTCATACTAATTTTGCACTGATGACTGAACAGTTGTTGGAGGCTTTACCTAGAGGGTGAGGAGTTGAATAGCTGCGATGAACTCCATAGTTTCCACTTCCTTGAATGAGCTCTCCGACGGATGTAAGAAATTTCGAGCTGATTATATTCTCGCGGAGTTGCAGATTGAGAGGAGGACAGTGGAAGAGACAGCAATATTTGGTTATTAGTTAGAGACACCATTGTTGTGAAGCGGTGAATCTTCTCTGGTGGCGCTGCCGTAGTTTGTGGTGGTATACGGCGGGAATATGGTATATGCTATTGGATGCTATAAACTCGGAGTCCTGTCGAATTGGAGTGTGGGCGACGTGGCAGATCTGACTAGATCCTTGTGGGCCCATCGAATTGATTGTCCCATAGCTGTATTCCTTGCGTTTGAGATACTCCAATCTCCACTCTTTAGGGAAACGAATTAGGGAGGAAAGTACCAGAAAAGAAAATTGGTGGGGAAAAGGAAAGCTTCACATAAATTTGTTTTTTTATTAAATACCATGACCTTTTCTATTGGACCAAAATATTTCTCTTTCCCCTAACTTCTTATATTTAAAAATATCATTTCAATTTTGATATGTAGTATGTGCCAAGTAACAAAATGACAAAGTGCAACTTAGAACTTAGGCTTGAGAAAAGACAACATTTTCCATGAAATTTAGTATTTTAATTTCTTGCCCCTCAATTAATTATTTAGATTATTCATTTATCTAACATGATTCCACAATATATGCTTTAACTTTATATTCTTAATTTATTTATAGATTCATAAATAATAACTTTTTATGATTACATGAGTATTCGATCGGTAGAAGAGAAATCAGCTCCGTAATAAATTTGAACTTCTAGAGCAAACATAAGAAGCTAAATAAATATTTGAAACGAGAATCTCATATAACTAAGGAAGTAGTTAAAATCTAATGCCCAAGTCAATAATATTTATAGAATGAAAAATTAACACAATAAAGATGATTAGGAACAAAAATATGCAAACCTTAAAAATTACTTATTAGTTTGAAGCTTCCCTCTAGCTCGAATCTAATTAATCCAATGGTAGTTTCAAGCAATTGTTTCTATTGAAGGAAGAAGCGCGTGAGGAGCATGCGGGTCCGTTAGTTAGTTATAACTAATTTACGAAATTGTGAATAGGGGACATCTCCTTCTTAGCTTCATAAATGAGTAGTGTAGCAGTAGATATAGATGTATATATATAGGAGGTTAGCCTTGTAATTAGCCAAGCTTTTCATAAATGAAAATTCTATTTTTCTCTCATCCATAGATTGAGAGCTATTTTTCCAAAACCTTCGATTCCTCCATTGAAGGTCAAGTTTGAGCTCAACTCTGATCTTCATTATGGTATCAGAGAAGTAGATCTAGATAGTAGTAAGCTGAGGATATTGATTCCAGTTGCTGCAATTTTTCATTTATCTAGGATCGACGACATTTCTTGTTCGAGCTATGGTTCGATATTTTCTACAACTAATTTTTTCTTCTTCTTCTGTTTTCGAATTTAATTGTCTACAAAGTTCAGAATCTAAGTGAAAAACTAGCAACTTGATCAATTCTCAACGTTCATGGCAATTAACGAACAAACTCCTTCTAGAAGCAGTACGGGGATCACCATTGATCATCATCATCCTCTATTCCTACCACCATGTGATACACCAGGTAGCTCACTAATCTCTATTCAACTCACTGGCACCGAGAATTATGCACTCTGGAGTAGGTCGATGAAAATTTGATTGATTGGTAAAAGCAAATTAGGTTTTGTGGACGGGATATGCACAAAACATAAATGTTTACCTTAAAAACGGTAATAAAAATTATATTTGATTAAGTGGTTCTAAAAATATGTGATTTATCTTAGTACTGGTTATTAAGTAGTTGAAGCTAAGTGTGTTAGGACAGAGTAAAATAAAAGCAGTTTGAAACTTGAAGAAAAGCAAACCGGAATGCCTTAGCTCGAAGGTTTGATACTGACCTCGAGGGTCCTCAGGGTCGAGGCTCGGGGCTACCGTCAGGTGGTCGATGAAGCTATAACTATCTTACAGGCTTCGGGATATGCTATTTATGATCAATAATGAGCTATATAGAAAGCAATAAATGTGAGTAAATGAGCTAGTAGAGAGAAATAGAGAATGTTTAAGTAATAAAGCAGAGAATGTTCTTGTGCCTTATATTCAATATTTTGTGTTACTAAATGACAAAGGTTCCCTTTTATAGGAGGGAGAATCCCAACATGGTACATTGACATTTATTACAAAGATTCGCAATTGATACTGTCATTTAATGTTTGAGTACGGATTTGTATATTACTCCAGAGTTGTTTGCCTCAATCCTCGTGCCGCTTCCCAGCGCCCATCCTGAGTCTGTATCGCCTCGAGGTCGGCGCGATGGAGGCCCGAGGTTAGACCTCGGGTCGTGTCCCAGATCTCATGCGATAAAACTATCTAATGCCGCAATACACATAAAATCGACATTCCCGATTTGGCCATACACAGATAGTCCTCGCGTTTCTTAGAGTAAAATGATAAGAAACGTTCTTGAATGTTCATTCCTTTGAAGTTTCCATCGTGGGGCCAGCTCATCAGAGCATTTAATGACCTCCCTCAAAAGACTGCGTGAGGTCGTTGTCAGCACGATCCCCGAGAAGACCCATGACCCGCTAATGATTCAATCTTTTCTGTTTCCCTAAAATTGCTCATGCGACCGCTATAAATATCACATTCGCGTGCCATCCGAATTTCCACTTCCATTTTCAAGTTTTTAAGGCTCCTTATGTGCCCATCCCTCTCCTCAGTTTTATCTTATCGCCCTTTCTCTCGTAAAACCCGATTCAATCATGGCCAAGACTTCGGAGACGATCCCTCGAAGAAAAGATATTTCTTCCCCCGTGCGCACGTCCAAAGATAAGGTGAAGAAACCGCTGAGCGTAGAGCAATGTATTCTTGGTGATTTCGAGATGACCTCCGATCTCACCATCGATAACCCTCCTAACAAATCGGGTCGATGTGAACCCGTATCCAGGTATATCCATATAATTCCCAAAGTCGAGAGGGTGAAAATTGATTGCGGTTGGGAGGAGACAACGCTTATTGAGATTCCCAGGGTTGACTAAGATATAACCACTTATAAAGTCGGCTTCCTCAACATCTATACCTACCCTTTCACACTCGGGCCCTTAGATTCTTCCTCCACCTCATTGATTGATCCGGTCATACTAGACTTCTACTGTCAATACCGAGTAACACTCGTTCAGATATATCCTTCTTTTTGGAGGATCGTATACATAATCCGGTACTTTTCTAACTAGATCAAGGGGATAACTTTTACCCTCGATCACTTGATACAGTTGTACAGTCCCTGACTCTTTCGAGGGGGTTTAATTAAGCTCCACCACAAATCTAAGAAGCCATTTTTTGCGAGCATCAATGAAGACAAGGACCGGGGCTGGATAAGCCGATTCGTCAGAGTGAAGACTTCATATATTATTCCAGCTGACAGGATGTCATTCCCACAGGAATGGAACATGAATCGTAAGTACCATTGTTTTAGACGTGTTTCGCCATTACCTCATCTCCTTTTTCTGAATCGGCCCTTTCTTGATAATACAGCTACTGTCTGGTTCCCTGACGCGGTCCTCGAAATCTCGGGATGGATCAGGCGCTTGAACTCTGCATTTCCGAATGGTATGCGTTCATGGCGGGATTTGGCCAGAATGCGCTGGCAGGCGAAGAAGCATGGTAAGCTCCTGCGTGATTGTTGTATATTTTAAGGCAACTATTTTTCTGTAAAAGTTAAACTGACATGTTCCACTAATACAGGCTTTGGGGATAATTGGTCAATGAGGCCGCCTCCGCCCGGTGAGGCAAGTGCTTCGAGGCCCGAGAAGGGCAAGAAGAGGAAGGAGGGTACTTCGGGCGAGTCTCCAAAATCAAAGAGAGTCAGGATCTGCAGGCCCAAAACTGATGCTATGGTCCTAACTCCGGCGGTTGTAGCGAGTCTGTGTGCTGCGATGATGACGGTGGTGAAGAACGCCCCCTGGCACAGGGGCCGGGCCGAAGTGCCATTATTCAGGAAGCCACTGATCGGGGATCCCTCGAGCTGGAAATAGCTGAAGGGGATCAACCTCGATCGGAGCAAAGCATTGGCGGGGAAGGAGTACCCGAGCATCGGTACGACCACGATGTGGCCTATACTGATGGGTCTTTGGCTGCCGAGTTCAGGGGGCTCGAACCCGAAGTAACTCGGGATCAAACAATTATCTCGACCGAGATTGTTGATAACGTTGGTGTAGGCCCTTCGTTTTCCCCTAGCAAAATATGTGATGCTTCGAATAGGGGTGCCGCCGATGCGGGGGTCTCTCAGAGTGAGTTTGATTCATTCAGGGACTTCTTTGCCGGTCTCGAGGATGACAGTGATCTCGACGCCCCGGTCGCCCTTGAAGAGGCGAGGAAGCTTCAAAAGCAGGTAATCTTCATCCCTCCCTTCGATTTTTTGCCTTCATTCGTTAATCCGTTCCTCCATACTACATGTATAGAAACTGTATGATCATGCATTTTCCAAGCTTCATATCGAGCTCTCCAAGCGTGAGGAGGAGCTTGGGAATCTCAAGTCGGAGCTCAAGGCATCAGAGATATCCTCCTCCCGAAAGGATGATGAGTTGAATGAGCTCTGATTCAGTTTGGAGGAGGTGCGCCACGAGCGGGCTAGTCTTGCTGAGCAGGTAAATGATATACATGAGTTTTATTTCCTTTCTTCCGTGAGTCGGGGATTTCCTGATATGGCTCGTTCCGCAGGTCGAACAGAGGGATACCCGGGTGAGGCAATTCCAAGAGGAGTTCGCGGCCAAAGACGCAGAGATTTTTGAGCTCAAGGAGCAGAATGAAGCTATGAATTTGGAAAGAGACCTTTTTCATGAAAAATTAGCCTCGACCCAGGGTCTTCTTCGGCACGCCCAAGGTGAAATTGTTTCAATATCCGCGGCCAAGGTTGAGGCTGATAGTCATTTTGCCTCGCATAAAAGGATGTGATTGCTGCCAACAACCGGGCTAGGCAAATATCCGAGAAGGCAGAGCTCAAGCGGACTCAAGCCGTTATTCATGCACGCTCGCAAGCTAGGAGGCAAGCCCTTGAGGAAGCAAATATCAAAGGCGTTGATCCCGTTGACGGGATAGAGAAGTCCAGGATAGAGGAGGAGTCGGTGCTTCCTACTTCTTCGGACGAGGGCCCAGGCGGCGATTCCGGTAGCAGCTCGTCCGATGGTAAAGGCGAAGAGTAGGCATGTTCTTCCACTTTTTGAGTTTTCTTTTCCCCTTTGTGTATAGGCTCCTGGGATGAGCTTCGTGGGGGCGTGACCTCTGTAAACATATTTTTTGTGAATACAACAGGGGATTTCCTTTTTTCAAATTTCCTTCGTGCAACAGTGTTACCTTCATTTTTTATGTTGGTTTGCCCGGTGCTTATTTTTAGAGCAGCAGAAACTGTAGTCGGGAGCCGTTTCGAGGTTTTGTACTACCGATGTTTCTTTGCATCCCGTAATAACAATGAAACTCCCTGAGAGCGGCCAACATGAGATCAGCCCTTTAAGGTTTATTACGACAGTAGGGATCTCCAGAATCGGGTACCATTCTAGGGACGGTCTGGCAGCTCCGTGGATGGCCCCTTGGTGTCTATATACACGATAGTTGAGAATTGAGATAGGGTACCCTCTCAAGGCTGAACTGATATGGGGACCTCAAGATTTTGTGTAGTGTTGTTCATGTGATATGGTCCGAAAAGCGATTGCGACGGTATTATCGGTTCGTCTTCCTAGGAGTAGCAATGAAACTGTCTGGATCGATAGTGCCTTAAAGCGAGATAATTAGTTATTTCTTTGCCCTATAAATACATTGGCTTCTCCTACTAGAAGGCTTTGCCGTTTCGTGTGATTATCATTTTCGCAGAGTTCCTCGCCTTTTTTTCGATTCTTTCTTTGTTCTAGCTTAGAGCTTTCGCTTTGTCTTCCCTTCCCCGCGTCGGAGCACCTATGGCCACCGAGTCAAATCCCACTCTTCATCATGAGGGGGATTCCACTTTAGCTTCTTGCCCGATCGCTGGCGTGTTGATGCCAGGCGAACGGACACCGGAACTCGAGGTCGTGAAGAGAGACCGCGGGTGGGGTGAGAATGTGGCACTGCAGATACCTTCACCTGAGGAGAATATCACGACTCATGTGGAGGGATTTTTGAATGTGTGTACATACCCATTTACGTTGGGCCCCCTGGACAGGGTTGTGCTCGATTTTTGCAAAAGGTATCAGGTTACTTTGGCGCAGGTTCATCCATCTTCCTGGAGGATAACATCGATGATGAGATTCTTTGATGAGAAGGCCGGGCTCGTGTTCATCCTTAGCCATCTCATCAGATTGTATCGGCCTTCGCATTGTCGGGGCCTAATCACCCTCCGACTCTGATCCACTCGGCCTCTTGTGGCCAGCAACGAGGAGAAGAGGGACCACGGGTGGATGGGTCAGTTTGTCCGGATGCGGACTGTCGCTATTATCCCGCAAGAGTTCATGCCTTTTCCCGAGAGATGGAATTTCACACGTAAGTGGTACACTCGCGCATTTATTTTATATATAGCGAAGGCAGACTTTGTGACGGCGATTTCCCTTTCTTTTGGCAGCAACTCCATGGATGCCATTCGAGATTCCCGATTTGACGGATTGGGTTCGGAGATTGGCAGCTTGTTCCGCTTGTGACGAGAGTAAGTGGCGATACCTGATGGAGGGCATATGGGAAACCTCCAACATGAGAGATGGGGGAGACCGGAGGCAGTCCCCTACACGCGGGGAACTCCTTTTCGAAGTGAGGTCCTCCCATCGGTATAAGGGCAGTGACGTCACGCTTCATGGGTCCGAAGTTTTTACCTTCGGGGAAGGGATCCCTCCCTTGTCTCTGTTTTCCTCCCCTGTCGAAGGTACTTCGAGGGGGGACAATATGAATTTGTCAGTGTCTTCTCCCATAGGGGGTGCATTGCAGGATGATCAGGGCCAAGGTCCGTGTGACGAGAGCGGACCCCCCGAAGGTGGTGTCTCTCCTTGGTGTAGTTCAACCGGGACCAAAGGAGCCAGATTCGAAAGCGCCAGGTCAGCCTTTGGGGAGGCCCAGCGATTTTGCACTACGGTGAGCTTTGATGACCTTCCGACCTTTCGACTTCATATCCCTATTTTTTAATCAGAGTTCGCTTTTCACAGGTCTTTGACAAGTTCAGATATGAATTGAGGAAAGCTTCAGAATGGAAAAGATCCCTCCAGCTCCTTAGCGATAACCATGCAAGGGAACTCGCGTACCTTCAGTATGAAGCGAGCCGGAGCCGCGAATATGAAAGTCGTCTCGAGGAACAGGTGGTTTCTGCAGTGACGATGTTTATATTTTCTTTCTCTCTTTTAGGGATTAATGTCCCGTCGTTGCAGCTGCAGAGAAAGACGGGGGACCTAGAGCACCTTTGGGGAAGAGCTGGTCGGGCTGAGCGAGAGTGCAATGAGATTAGGGCTCAGAAGGACGCCTGTGTTGCGGCTGAGAGGAATGCCTTGGCCAGAGTTTTTACCCTTGAAGCGCAACTACAAAATGCTCGGGAAGATTACTCGGTTCAAGCGAGCAGGATAGGAGAACTTGAAACCGAGCTCCTGCGAATGAAGGCTGAAATGGATGATGCCCATGACGGGGCTCAAGAAGCTCGCGCGAAGGCTGATAAAAAGGTGGATGTTTATTCAAAATATGTCGCTGATATTCAGGCTAAACTGAGATAGGTCTCTGATTGTGAACACCAGAGACGAGTCTATGCCCATCATAGATCCCAAAGGGAAACCCTCGAAGAAATCCATGATAGGGTCTTCGACCTTTCAGAGGAGATCAGGCAATCCAGGGCGGATGAAAGTGACGCTAGTCTCCTTATATCGGATGGAGAAGAGAGCGATAGGGCTACAGTCCCCGAGGGGAAGTAGATCAGGTTTCTTTTGTTTTTATTTGATTGGGGCTTTCTGCGAAAGAACTTGCGAATGTATATCTGTAATGCCTGCTTACATGGGAAATTTTTTGATTTTTTCGGCTTGCTCTCACCTGTTTTTGCCCGGAGTTTCAATCATCTAAAGCTAGCATGATGATCTTGTTACGGAAGCCCTTCGTCTCACAGATCGGTCCTGAGGCTTGTTAAGTCGATGTTTAAACCCATGGGGTCAATATGACCTTTAATCAGCCCGGAGGCTTTCGGTAGTGGGATCGTAAGCTCCAATATGTTTGCCCTTGGGTGTTTTAGATAACCATTTTGGGCTCAGTCCTCGAGCTGGGTGCCGGCTCGAGCTCAACTGACGTTAATGTGATGAGCGTTGCGCGAGCCCACATCCACCGGGTTTGGGTTTGGAACACCCTCAGGGTTTTTTGGCGGTGCGCTAGCACCTGAAACAGCTACACTATTTTCTCCACGGTCTTCGATGCCGTTGTTTTCGCGTGCGTTCACTGAGTTAGGCATTCTGGCCTGAAATCAAAGATTCTTTGGGCAAGAAAAAGTGTGAAATATAACTTGCATTTTTTTCAGCGGACCAACACTAAAACAATCACTATTATTTTTAGCCCCACGGTGGGCGCCAAACTGTTTACCTTGAAAATAGTAATAACAATTATATTTGATTAAGTAGTTCTAAAAATATGTGATTTATCTTAGTAATAGTTATTAAGCAGTTGAAGCTAAGTGTGTTAGGACAGAGTAGAATAGAAGCAGTTTGAAACTTGAAGAAAAGCAAATCGGAATGCCTTAGCTCGAAGGTTTGATACTGGCCTCGAGGGTCCTCAGGGTCGAGGCTCAAGGATACCGTCAGGTGGTCGATGAAGCTATAACTAGCTTACAGGCTTCGGGATATGCTATTTATGATCAATAATGAGCTATAAATGAAACAATTAAGGGAAAGCAATAAATGTGAGTAAATGAGCTAGTGGAGAGAAATAGAGAATGTTTAAGTAATAAAGCAGAGAATGTTCTTGTGCCTTACATTCAATATTGTGTGTTACAAAATGACAAAGGTCCCCTTTTTATAGGAGGGAGGATCCCAACATGGTACATTGACATTTATTACAAAGATTCACAATTGATACTGCCATTTAATGTTTGAGTACAGATTTGTACTTTACTCTAGAGTTGTTTTCCTCAATCCTCGTGCCGCTTCCCAAAATTGATCCTGAGTCTGTACCACCTCGAGGTTGACGCGATGGAGGCCCGAGGTCAGAACTCGAACCGCGTCCCGGATCTCATGCAATAAAACTGTCTAATGCCGCAATACACATAAAATCGACCTTCCCGATTTGGCCGTACACAATAAATTTGAAGGATCCTTACATGAATTATGGGGAAAATGCAATGTTATAGTGTTGTCTTAGATCATGAATGCTGTGAGTAAAGAGCTTCTTAGTGGAATTGTGTACAAGTCAGGTGAACACAAAGCCTGGACAGATCTGAAGGATTAGTATGACAAAGTTGATGGATATTGGATTTTTTATCTGCACAAAGAAATAGCTACAATGTCCCAAGGGATATCTTCAGTTTCAGCATACTTTGCTACATTGACAGACCTTTGGGAAAAGTATGATGCTCTCATGCGGATGTCATTTCCCAGAATCAAAAAGTTATGCTGAACATTTTGAATACCGAAGACTACTATGGTTTCTGTTGGGACTAAATGAGTCCTATAGTCAGCCTAGAAGCCAGATTTTAATGATAACTCCAGTTCCAAGTGTTAACAAGGAATACTTTATGGTAATATCAGAGGAGAGTCAAAGGTCTTTGGGAAAATTCGCACAGGCTCTTGATCTATCTGATGGAGTTGCACTATTCAGTAACAAAGGAGGTATGAACTCAGGAAATAATTACAGACCTAGAAGGAACAACCTTTATTGTGATTTCAGTAATTACAAAGGTCACACCAAAGACAATTTCTACAAGATACATGGTTATCCCCCAGATTTCAAGAGGAGGAATAAGACTATTGGATATCAACAAAGGCCTATGGCTAATCTGACAACACATGAGATGAAATAGACACAATGGAAGCAAACAACAAATGTAGTAACACAAAAGGAGCAGCAGGCAATGGACCAACCCGCAACAAACACAGTGCAAGGACAAGACATAGTATTCACTCGGGAGAAGTATGATCAGATACTAAAGCTGATCAACAAAGATAACTCTGGTAATCACATGAAGGAGTTTGCAGGTATTGTCAATACTTTTGATGTGAAAGACAAAGTAAGAATTGAGATAAAGCAAAAGACACAAATTGGATAGTGGATTCTGGTGCTACCAATCAAAAGGTTCATAATAAGAAATTACTAAACAAGTAAATAGTAATAGCACAATATAGATACAAAGGTGTACCTACCAGATGGAAAATCTTTGGACATAGCTTGTACTGTGAATGCAGAATTGGTGAAGAAGAAACCATTAAAAATGTGTTGTATGTGCCAGGTTTCAAATACAATTTGTTAACAATTTCAAAATTGACAAAGGACCTAAGGTGTTTTGTGTCCTTTTATCCTGACTTTTGGATAATGCAGACCTTCACACTAGGAAAATGAAGGGGATTGGTAAGGAGATAGAAGGACTATATAATCTGCAGCATAAGAGAATTAAGGCAAATGCTGCAGATGTGCAAGTACCATATGGTCGTGGAAAAGAAGAGGATTTGGAGATTTGGCATGGCAGACTTGGGCATGCTCCTGATAGACTTGTGAAACAGATTCGAAACATGAGTTCTAAGACAAGTAGTAATAGAATAAAGGAATGTACAATATGTCCTCTATCTAGACAAGGCAGATTGCCATTCCCTAAGAGCTTATCCAGTATTGATAAACTTTTTCACTTGATACATATTGATGTCTGGGGTCTTTATAGGATACCTACTCATGATGGTTTCAGATTCTTCCTTACTATCGTTGATGATTGTAGTATGATGATTTTGATTGATGCTTAGACTCAATAGTGATGTGATTGTATGTTTGAGACAGTTCCTCGTTCTAATAAAGACACAATTTGATGCTTTAGTTAAGACTTTGAGAAGAGATAATGGCACTGAGTTTTTCAACTCTGAGTGCAAAAGTCTCTTTTAATCTCTTGGTATAGTCCACCAGAGTTCATGTGTACATAACCCACAACAAAATAGGGTGGTTGAACGAAAACACAGGCACATCTTAGAAGTGGCTAGAGCAATAAGACTTCAAGGTCATCTACCCTTGAAGTTTTGGGGGGAGTGTGTTCATGCTATTTATGTGATCAACAGAATTCCTCTATCAGTGTTGGGAGGAAAATCTTCATTTGAGATCCTATATGGAAGACCGCCATCATTGCAACACATGAGGATCATAGGCTGCCTATGTTTTGCCAGCAAAATAGGAGGAGGTGATAAGTTTGCATCCAGATCCACTGCATCTGTTTTAATGAGATATTCCTCCACACAGAAAGGATACAGACTCTACAATATTTTGACTAACCAATTTTTTGTTAGCAGGGATGTTACATTCATGGAGCACATATTTCCTTTCCAGTTACTGAAAGAAGGAAGATTGCAGGTTTAATCCAATGGTTTGATATCACACACTGACCCCCCCTAGAGCAGAGATATCACTTGAGGAGCCAACACAAGCTGCAGCAACACCAGAAGCAGTGATTCCACCCCCTTCAATTTCACCATCACTAGACTCACAACAACATTTAGAGGGAGAGAATTTACTTTCTCAACAAGTATTATCACCTGATGCACATATGATCAAGATCATGCAATCTTCCCTTTAATAGACTCTAGGCCTGACATAGGAGAAGTGCAACTAAGAAAATCAACAATAACAGTGAAAGAACCCATATGGATGCAGGATTATGTATGGAGAGGCACCTCCACAAAGCATTCAGCAAAGGCAGCCTGCAGATACCCTTTGGAAGAGTACCTTAGTCATCAAGCTTTCTCAGCCAGCTATCGGACTGGTATGTCCAAATTCACTGCCACCAAAGAACCTCTCAGTTATTTGGAAGCAATGACAGACCCCAGGTGGATAGAACAAATGGATCAAGAGCTAAATACACTTAAAGAAAATGTCCCTTGGTCACTAGTAGACCTACCAAAAGGCAAGTTACCTATTGGATGCAGATGGGTGTTCAAGATAAACTACAAAGCAAATGGTGAAATAGAAAGATTCAAGGAAAGGCTACTGGCAAAAGGGTACAACCAGATAGAGGGACTAGATTACCAAGAAACATTTTTCCCAGTGGTTAAAATGGTAATAGTCAGAGTTGTTCTAGCATTGGCTGCAACATACAACTGGAATCTACATCAAATGGATGTTTACAATGCGTTTCTCTAAGGGGATTTGACTGAGGAGGTATACATGTGCTTGCCACAAGGATTTCCTAGCTAGGGGGAGACAATATATAGGCTACACAAATCCCTGCATGGTTTGAAACAAGCTTCATCACGACAGTGGAACCTGAAGCTGACTGAATCGCTTATGAACTCAAGCTTCACACAAAGCCACTTTGACTACTCATTGTTTACTAAAAGAATGGGCACATGAATGGTAATAATTTTAGTGTATATAGATGATCTTCTTATCACTAGGAATGATCAAAATATGATTTCAAAGGCAAAAGACATGCTACAACATAGCTTCAAAATTAAGGACCTCGAATTGAGGTTCTTTCTTGAAATTGAGATAGAAAGACCAAAGCAAGGAATCTTGATGAATCAAAGGAAGTTTGTACTAGATTTGATTAGTGAACTTGGATTGACAGGATCAAAGATGACAATCACACCAATGGAGTGCAACCATAGATTCACTACAGTTGAATATGACAAGCAAAACAACTATGAAGTTGGTGAGAAGTTAGGAGATGCAGGACCTTATCAAAGATTGGTATGGAAACTTTTGTATCTCACAATGACAAGGCCGGACATATGTTATGCAGTACATGTACTCAGTCAGTTTATGCATTGTCATAAAAGATCGCACATGGATGCAACAGTTAGAGTAGTCAAATACATAAAGGGTGATCAAGGACAAGGACTATTGATGAGCTCAAATCAATCGACCAAACTTACTACATTCTGTGATACAGATTGGGCATCTTGTACAGTCTCTAGGAGATCAGTAATGGGATATGTAATTAATCTAGGGGACTTCTTGGTGTCATGGAAGTCAAAGAGGTAATGCACAATATCACGATGTTCAGTAGAAGCTAAGTACAGAAGTATGGCAGCAGGGGTCTCAGAAATTCTTTGGCTAACTGGGCTTTGCAGAGAATTGGGTGCAGAAGTTGACTTACTAGTCAAGCTGAATTGCGATAACAAAGTAGCAATTCAAATTGTTGCGAATCCCATGTTCCATGAGAGAGAAAAACATATAAATATAGACTTGCATTTTATTAGAGAAAAAATCCAACAAGGAATCGTGAAGACAAGATATTTGATGTCAAAGGATCAAGAGGCAGACTTGCTTACCAAGGCTCTGGGTAGATCACATCATGTGTATCTGATGAACAAGCGAGGGATGTTCAACTTGTTCGCACCATCTAGTTTGAGGGGGAATATTGAAGGAAGAAGCACGTGAGAAGCATGTGGGTCTGTTAATTAGTTATAACTAATTTAGAGAAATAGTAGTTAGGGGACATCTCCTTCTTAGCTTCCTAAATGAGTAGTGTAGCAGTAGATATAGATGTGTATATATAGGAGGTTAGCCTTGTAATCAGTTAAGCTTTTCATAAATGAAAATTCTATTTTTCTCTCTGTGATGACCCAAAAGGTCATCTTATATAATGTAAGCTATATTTGTGTTCCGAGACACTGAGAACCTCCGTTAGTCTCACCTCGATATGCGTGCGCAGCCCGGGCGTGTAGCCGGGAAGCTATTATGTGAAAATTTGATAAATAATGAGTTTTGATAATTAATAAATGAATATAGTTAACTTTGGTCAACATTTTTGGTAAATGGATCCGGATCTGTGATTCGACGGTCCCGGAGGGTCCGTAGGAAAATATGGGACTTGGGCATATGCCCGAAATCGAATTCCGAGGTCCCAAGCCCGAGAAATGAATTTTTAAAAGAAATTATTTTCTGAAAATAATAAAGGATTTTGAAAATGAATAATTATGTGAAAACCGTGTTACCGGGTCCGTATTGTGGTTCCGGAGCCCGGAACAGGTTTATTATATACTATTTGTCTTATCTGTTGAATTTGGGGTAAAACGGGCGTGAATTGAGTGGTTTCGGATCAAAAAAATGAGGTTTTGAGGTTTTAAAGAATTTGAAATGCGACTTGGAAAGTGATGTTATGTTCCCGAGGTCCGAATGAGATTCCGAGACCGGGAATAGTACCGTGGTGTCATTTATAACTTATCTGCAAAGTTTGAAGTCATTCCGAGCAGGTTAGGCCGGTTCGATGATTTGAAATGAATTCTAGAATTTTAAGTTCTTAAGATTTGATTAAATAAGTTTTGGGGTTTGATTTCGAGTTCCGCTGTTGTTTTTCGTGTTCCGAAAGTTCGAGCGAGTCCGCTTAGTGATTTAGGACTTGTTGGTATATTTGGACGGGGGCTCGGGTGGGCCCAGGTGCCTCCCGGACTCCGCGCGAGGCAAAAAACCAGCAGAAACCACTGCTGGTGCACAGCAGCTGGTGTGACCACAGGTGCGGTTGCCCAGCCGCAGGTGCAGGACCGCCCCTACAGTCCCAGCCGCAGGTGCAGGACCGCCCCTGTGGTCCCAACCTCACAGGTGCGATCCCCAGCTCCTTGCCCAAAGTCCGCAGGCGTGAGACACAGGCCGCAGGTGCGGTCCAGGCCATCGCAGGTGCGAGTTTTCCCGCAGGGGCGACCAAATTCCGCAGGAGCGGCTGTGCGAGTCCCCTTCCGCAGGTGCGGCCCCTTCTGGGCTGGCCCAAGTCCGCAGGTGCGATACCTTTTCCGCACCTGCTATACCGCATGTGCGATCATTTTTCTGCACCTGCGATACTGCAGGTGCGAGCCCCCTTCCGCAGGTGCGAAAATTGCCCAGTTATTTTATTAGCTCCAAGACAGACTTCATTACGGAATTTCACCCTTTCTCACTTCCTCCTTCTTCCCCAAAACCTCCATAGACGAAATTCAAGCCCTCCAACCTCCATAGCTCCATAGGTAAGTGTTCTTAACATCATTTTTCCTTACTTTCATCAATTAATCACTAGATTCTAGGCCTAAAAATATGGAAATTAAGGTAGAAATTGGGTTTTTGGGTAGTGTTAAGTTTTTGGGATTCTTAGGCGATTCAACCCCAATTTGGGGTCGAATCTTAAAACAAATTGTATATTCTTAATCGTGGGGA
>ML264938.1:2825-14750 GCA_005239495.1 Nicotiana undulata | reverse complement strand
AGGACTGCCCAGCAGTTTCTGCACCTGCGACCTTTGGATCGCAAGTGCGGACTCGCACCTGCGCAAAAAGGGTCGCACCTGCGAAAAATGCCTGGGCACTGGGGGGTTCTCGCTCTTGCGGACTTTGGATAGCAGGTGCGGAATCGCACCTGCGTGAAACTGGCCGCGCCTGCGATGGGCCTGGGTCCTGGGAAAAGTCGCACCTGCGGAGTCCTGGTCCGCTCCTACGGAGTCGCTCCTGTGGAAGGAGTCGCGCCTGCGATTGATGGTCGTTGGTGCGAGCCTCGCGCCTGCGGCTCATGGACCGCAGGTGCGGTCACACCAGTAAATTTCCCACCAGCTATGCAACTGCTGGTTTTTGACCCCGATTGGGGTCCAGGGAACCCCTGGGCCCACCCGAGCCCTCGACAAATTATACCAACAAGTCCCAAATCACATGACGGACTTGCTCGAGCTCCCAGAACACTAAAAACATCATCCAAACTAGAAATCACTCTCCAAAACCCCTTAGTTTCAAACTTAGGATTTCAAGAAAATTCAAATGGCTCATCAATATGCCGAACGGGTCTATACTGCTCGGAATGACCCCAAATTTTGCGTACAAGTCATAAATGACTATACAGAACTATTGCCAGCTCCGGAATTCCATTCGGACCATGATATCACGAGGTCCAATTCCAGGCTGAACTCCAAATCTTATGAAATCCTGAATTCCAATTCGGGTGCCGAAATACTCCCGGGTCATCAGAAACCCGAGGAGAACACACTCCCAAGTCCGAAATCATCATCCGGAGCTGCTGGAGCTGTCAAAACTTGATTCCGAGGTCGTTTTCTCAAAATGCTGCTCGGAACCAAAATTAGCCAAATAGGCTAGCCTTTAGGAACCAAGTGTTCTTGAACTGGCCAAATCACTTCTGAATCTCGAACGACCTGCCCACACAAGTCATAAGGCACGAGTAGCCGCTATGGAAAGAGTCATTCACGGGAACGGAGTCCCAACATACAAAACGACCGGCTGGGTCGTTACAGTGTTTCTGGTAAGATGAATTCCAAGATGTAAGCACCTTGTCCCTTGTCCGTTGGCTCTTCCAAAGGATCGAATGACTCAATTTCCATATCATCATCCAAACACATTGTCTAAAAATTCATGGAATGAGGACCATTACACCCCAATTCTAGAATTGCGTCACTATTTACATCCTGCTTTGTACACACACTAGAGTCTTCAAATATAATATTATCTACTTCCTCACATGACTCTAGAGTACTCTTCTCAGCATTGGCATTCTCGAGAAAACTATGGTCTAATGCTTGGCGTTCTCGTTTAGCTCCTCAATTTGGTCTAGAATATTTTTTTCAGTTTCACACAACTCATCATTAAATAGTTGGGTGTTGAATGCATCAACCTTCGCACGCAAATCTACATCCAAGTTGTGCAAATCCAAGCCAAACTTGTCACTTTCTTGTGCAAGAGCAACTTTCTCCTTCGGTCAATCATTCACCAATTTTGTTAGAAGATAACGTCATTTCGCATATTCCCTTAATCAATATCCATCCCAATACCAACTTTTACTCCCATATTCAAATTAAGACCTCTCTGAGTTTAAGTCATGACAAGCCCAAAAAGAAGGGCTATAAAAGTCTCCCGTCAACCAAGCGTCTTCATAAATAACTTTACCTCCCGATATTTCATCCCGAGAGAACTATGAACACACAAAGAGAAAAATCAAATTGTTAAAAAAAATAAAAATATTTACAAAAATAAAAAATAAACAAAACCTATAAAGATAAGAGTAAAAGTCTAATCTAGAAAAATAACTAAATAGAAAAATTAAAAACTTGAACAGATGTAATTTGGACAAGTAACAAATTTCGCATTATGCACTTCTTGGCCTTCAGATCCAGTATGTAATTATGTCTCTCTGGTACGATAAATTCCAGAATGTAAGTAGCACATCCCTCGTCCGTTGGCTTCTCCAAAAGCTCAAATGACTCAATTTCCATATCATGATCCAACACAATGTCAAAAAATGCATGGAATGAGGACCAGTACGCCCCAATTCTAGAATTGCATCACTATTTACATCCTCATATGTACCCACACTAGAGTCTTCAAATATAATTCTCTACTTTCTCACATAACTCTAGAACACTCTTCTCAGCATTGGCATCCTCAAAACAAATATGGTATAATGCTTGGTATTCGTTTAGCTCCTCAATTTAGTCTAGAAGATGTTTTTCAGTTTCAGACAACTCATCATTAAATTATTTTGTGTTGAACGCATCAACCTTCAAACTCAAATCTGCATCCAAATTGTGCAAAGCAAAGCCAAACTTGTCAATTTCTTGTGCAAGATCAACTCTCTCCTTATACCAATCATTCACCAATTTTGTTAGCAGATAACGGCGTTTTCGCATATTCCCTTAATCGTGAATATCCCTCAACATACCAACCCTTGCTCCCATATTCAAATTCAGACCTCACATAGTTCAGGTCATGACAAGCCCAAAAAGATGGGCCATAAAAAGTCTTCAGTCAACCAAGCGTCTTCATTAATAACCTTACTTCCAGATATTGCATCCCCATATGTCATGTTGAGAGAAATATGAACACACTAACTAAAAAATCAAATTGTTATAAAAATAAAAATATTTACAAAAAGAAAAATAAACAAAACCTATAAAGATAAGACTAAAAGTATAATCCAGAAAAATAACTATATAGGAAAATTAAAAACTTGAAAATACATCAATTAAAATCTTAACTTAGATAAACAATCAATAACTAAGTCCTTGTCAACGGCGCCAAAAACTTGTTGGTTCCCCAAGTACACGCAAGTATACGTGGCCTTCAAGTAATAAAGTGACTCGAAATTCGGATGTCGAACCCACAGAGACTTAGATTAATCGTTAACTAAGCAAACTAAAATCAATTAAATGTCCAAGATAATCAACAATGTTGTTTATCTACAAAACTACTTGCGCAAATATTGAACAAGTAATTAGCTAATTTATCAGGGATGCAAATGAGTGTTTTGGATTTTTCTCAGAGGAGATAAAGATTCCAGGGTTGTGGTCAGTTTATCAATCCTATTACGTTCAATAACCACACTTCTTAATCTAGATTATCAAAATGTTGCTAATTGACCGGATCGTTTATATGAATAGCATGTTCTCACAATATTACTCGTTTATCTAGAATATATCAATCACATATTCCTATGGTATTGAATCAATTACGGACGAATATAATATGGTTTTTAACCAAGCAAGACTCTTAGGTATATTCCTATCCTAATCGCGAAATCGTTCCCCGAGCCACAGGTTCAGAAACAAGCTCTCCTTAATTTGACTATAATCTAAGCACGGCTTTCCCAAGCATAGCATAGATAGCAGGGTGAATTGGAAGAAACGAAAATTCACAAGTTAAAACTAGAATTAGAGAAGCAAACCATAAGATGATAATCTGAATTAACGAAGATGTAATTAATAAACATTAATAATCATGTAAACCACAACCCTAGAAACTATAGTGTTTAGCCACTCATGTTGGTAGTAAAAACTTAACAAGTATTTTGCATAAATAAATTACAAAGAAAAGATGAAGGAATGAAAAACTCGATGATTATCTCCTCAAAAGAATGTTCCCAACATATTCTCTCCTTCAAAAATAGTCTCCTTAGGTCTAAAGTGCGTCAGGAGTCAGAAAATAACATTTTTCCTTGTATTACTACCAAGTAGGGTTGGGCCTAGACGAAATCTCTCTTTCCTAGCCGAAATAGGAAAAATTGCAAACTTATTGCTTTTCATGCGTCGCCCCGTACGTCGCACTAGTGCTTTTCCCTATCAAACTAATAAAACCTAGTCACCGAACTTTGGGAATTTCCTACATAAATTACACTAATATGTCGCAATGTGCGTCTCACTAGTGCATTTCTTTTGCAGTTGCTTCTTCCTTGAATTTTGACGTCTAGAATTGTTCCTCGACCCCCGAACACGATCACGACTTAATTTCTTGGGCTTTTACTCATACTTCAAAGCTCCAAATAGCTTGAATTATTTCCACAACATCTACATAACTCGAAGTCGCTCCTACAAGGCATAATACACACAATAAATGCAAAAAACAATTAAAGATCAAACGCCATCAAATGTAGTGAATTAGAATGCAATAAGCGACTAAAATACGAGATTATGGCCTACCATCAACACCCTAAACTTAAACCGGCTCATCCTTGAGCAATCAAACTACACTTTACAACAACACGGCCTTTTTAAACAACTCTCATAACTCATCACACCAAGAATATTTAAAATAGATTAAGCGCTTTAATGTAACATCCTCGCCTGAGATTTGACTCACAAGCACCACACACTTTTCACAACCCGATCACTTACTCTAACACATAGGTCAATGACATTACCTTTCCTTCATGAATCAAGTGCCCTCACACAATAATAGAGAGTCGTTCCATACACAATAAAGTTTAAGAACAATCAGGAACTCAAGATAGAAAGAATTCTCTCACACTATGAAACAACATTCATATGCCACAAAATATGCACCATAGGCTTGCCCGTAGTGTACTACTTTACTAATTGAGTTCATTCAGTCAAGCATCAAGTAGGACTTTATTTAATTGTAATGTAGACGACACCATGGGTAGGATACATTTAGATATAAGAGTGACTACACCTCCCAAAGCACTTTTAATACATACCATTTACCATTAAAACGCCATAATTATATCAAACCAAACTCCAACTTCACATCAATATACATGAGCTCCCTACTTCTTTAGGCACAATTATATCAAGAGTTACCACTTATCAAGGAATATTTGCACAACAATACAACTATTTTTTTTTCTTTTCCAATTCAAGTGGCTCTTATTTTTTCAAGACAATGCACCTTTCACTGTATTTCAATAATTCCACTCAAAAGCGAAACCCACATCCCACACTTTAACTTTTACAAAGTTCATAAAAAATTAAAGTACTCACGAGAGGTACAAGGTTCAAATAGATGGTCAATTAAAACAAATGGGTAAGGTTTGTAATGTGGTTGCCAAAGAAACAGGATTATATGCTCAAAGGGGTTAAATACGATACATAACAATTAGGTGGGTAAAAGTATATAACTGGCTCAATAAAAAAATGTCTATATCACTTCCTAGACTGACCAAAACTACTAATTCTCTTTGCAAACACACGGGGAAAATTTTAGACATCAAATCCAATGCACAGAATACACAGCAACCACACACACACTCCTGGCACATAACTCACTCAGGATTGGACTCATCTAGACCCTCTAGTCAAAGCACTTAAGCAAATTTAAGATCATACAATTTAAGGTACTGATATAAGAGTCAAAAAACTGAGCCTAAATGTCACAATTAGAGCACTCACTATTTTCAAGGCATAACAAAGTCAAGAGATATTGCTTCAATTTCAATCACAGCACAAGGTTCCTACTCTTAAAAAAATAAAACTAACTACACCCTGTTCAAACAAAACCTTTGGAAAAGAACTGTGGCACAACAAAAAACTAAGGAGTAATTACTACACTACTTGCAAAAGAAATTTTTTTTGTCATTTTTCTTTTGACTTAAATAACTCAAGAATACTGTCTAGGATAACCATCATCCAGAAAAGTCCAATTTTTTTTCTCTTTTTTTCTTAGGAGCTACTCAAATACTACACAACTATGAAAACAAAAATAAGAAGTTAACATTTTTCTAACATACTACTACTAATTATCTAGAGAAATATTCCCACCCCACACTTAAAGGAGTGCAGTGTCCACAATGCACAAATAAGGCAAAACAATAACGACGCTGGACAAGAAACTCCCTGAAAGGCCAAGGTCGAAGCAATAGCGGCTCACGGAGTACTCAGACATCCCACAGGCATGGTCCATTGTGATGGCACCCCACACTTAGTTCTCACCATCTAGCTCGCATTTGCACTCTTCCAATGGCTTTGCTTCCAATTCTTATAATCTTAAAAAATAAAAACAAACACTACAAAAATAATATAATAAAAATAAAATAAAAATAAAAGAAAGCAGTAAAGCCGGGTTGTCTCCCAACAAGCGCCTAATTTAACGTCGCGGCACGACTTGAAGCACTTTTGTTTCCATATCGAACATGTGAATTGAGCCCCCAATTTAGCTTCAAGATTTTTGCTTTGCTTGCGGGGTGGTGGGACAAATGTAATTGGGCCAAGTAACAAATTTCGCATTCTACACTTCTTGGCCTTCAGATCCGGTATGTAATTATGTCTCTCTGGTACGATAAATTCCAGAATGTAAGCAACACGTCCCTCCTCCGTTGGCGCATGGAATGAGGACTAGTACGCCCCAATTCTCGAATTGCGTCACTATTTACATTCTCATATGTACCCACACTAGAGTCTTCAAATATAATTAACTACTTCCTCACATGACTCTAGAACACTCTTCTCAGCATTGGCATCCTCAAAAGAAATATGGTCTAATGCTTGGTATTCGTTTAGCTCCTCAATTTAGTTTAGAAGATTTTTTTCAGTTTCAGACAACTTATCATTAAACTATTTGGTGTTGAACGCATCAACCTTGGAACTCAAATATGCATCCAAGTTGTGCAAAGCAAAGATAAACTTGTCAATTTCTTGTGCAAGATAAACTCTCGCCTTCAACCAATCATTCACCAATTTTGTTAAAAGATAACGTCGTTTCGCATATTCCCTTAATCGTGAATATTTGTCCACATACCAACCCTTGCTCCCATATTAATATTCAAACCTCCCATAGTTCAGGTCATGACAAGCCCAAAAAGACGGGTCATAAAAGTCTCCTGTCAAACAAGCGTCTTCATCAATAACCTTACCTCCTGATATTTCATCCCGAAAGGACTATGAACACACAAAGAGAAAAATCAAATTCTTAAAAAAAATAAAAGTGTTTACAAAAATAAAAAATAAACAAAACCTATAAAGATAAGAGTAAAAGTCTAATCAAGAAAAATAACTAAATAGGAAAATTAAAAACTTGAACAGAAATCAATTAAAATCTTAACTTAGATAAACAATAAATAACTAAGTCCCCGTCAACGGCGCCAAAAACCTGTTGGCTCCCCAAGTACACACAAGTATACGTGGCCATCAAGAATAAAGTGACTCGAAATTCGGATGTCGAACCCACAGAGACTTAGATTAATCATTAACTAAGCAAACTAAAATCAATTAATTGTCCAAGATAATCAGCAATGTTGTTTATCTACTAAACTACTTTTGCAAATATTGAACAAGTAATTAGCTAATTTATCAGGGATGCAAACGGGTGTTTTGGATTTTACTCAGAGGAGATGAAGATACCAGGGTTGTGGTCGGTTTATCAATACTATTAAGTTAAATAATCACACTTGTTAATCAAGATTATTATAGGTTGCTAATTGACTGGATTGTTTATATGAATATCAAGTTCTCACAATACAACTCGCTTGTCCACAATATATCAATTATATATTCCCATGGTATTAAGTCAATCACGAACGAATATAATACAGTTTTTAACTAAGAAATATTGTTAGGTATATTCCTATCCTAACCGTGAAAATGTTTCCCGAGCCACGGGTTCAGAAACAAGCTCTCTTTAATTTTCCTCTAATTTAAACATGGCTTTCCCAAGCATAGCATAGATGGCATGGTGGATTGGTAGCTACAACAACTCACAAGTTAAAACTAGAATTAAAGAAACAACCATAAGATGATAATCCGAATTAATGAAGATGTAACTAATAAACGTTATTAATCATGTCAACCACAACCCTAGAAACTATAGTATTTAGCCCATCATGTTCGTCGTAACAACTTTCCAAGTATTTTGCATAAACCAATTAGAAAGAAAAGATGAAGGAATAAAAAACTCGATGATTTTCTCCTCAAAAGAATGTTCCCAACGTCTTCTCTCCTTCAAAAATAGTCTCCTTAGGTCTAAAGTGTGTCAAAAATCAAAAAGTAACATTTTTCCATGTAATTATACCAAGTAGGGTTGGGCCTAGACGAAATCTCCCTTTCCTAGCCGAAATAGGAAAACTTGCAAACTTATTGCTTTTCATGCGTCACCCCGTACGTCGCACTAGTGCCTTTTCCTGTCAAACAAAAAAAACCTAGTTTCTGAACATTGGAAATTTCTGATATAAAATTACACTAATGCGTCGCACAAGTGCACTTTTTCAACAGTTGCTTCTTCCTTGAATTTTGACGTTCGTAGATGATCCTCCACCCTTGAATACGATTCCGGCTTAATCCCCTGGGATTTTACTCAGACTTCAAAGCTCCAAATAGCTCGAATTATTTCCACAACATCTACATAACATCGTTATCACTCCTACAAGGCATACAACACACAATAAGTGCAAAACACTAACAATTATAGCTCAAACACAATTAAAGTATAGTGAATTATAGTGCAATAAGTGTTGCGACCAAACACACTCACGCGAGCATACGTGGTCGTCAAGTAATAGAGTAGTGAGTAGAGTATCGTTCCCACGAAGACTTATGATTAACTTTCGACAGATTCAAACTCAAATGACTTATCGGTTCAAGAGATTTCTCACAAAATAGATAATTTACTACCTAAAAATTATAAAGTAATGAAATAACTAGAAAGCAACCACGTCACTTAAACAATTTCGAAAAACAATCAATAGAAGATAATATTCCAGGATCATGGGTTGGCTAACAATCGTGTTGCATTCTTGGATTACAATGACTAATTGATTTATCTAGGTTGTTGATTGACAGGGTTGATATTACTCATAAGAATCTGTCGAGTTCTTACTCGCCTATTCAAGCTAACTTAATGCATATATGTCTATGGAATTAAGATTAACAAGAATGCATTTACACTTCCTGTATTTAAACCAAGCAAGTCAATTAGTTATATGTCTATCCTAATTGCAAGTTCGTTCCCCGTTGATCAGGTTCAAGAACCTGCTCTATTTAATTCTATATGCAATATAGAATTTCCACTTTCGATTTCAACTCTAGATTCGTAGATAGTATTTCATTGTTAGCTACTCAGCAAAATAATTAAAAACAGAATTAAATAAACAAGCCAATATGATAAAATCAACTTCGTCAAATTAAACTTCAAACATCAACATTCATGTATACCCATGGCCCTAGAAAAATAGGGTTTTTATGTAACAACCTGGTCGGTCTTTTTGAGAGTTAGCGTCCCGATCCCCTAATAACTTCTTCTCTCGTGTCTATTTATGCTATTGGAACTTATCAGAGCGTTGAGTGGTGAAATTCGGAGTGATTTTGGACACATAGTCCTTAAATATGGATTTTAGCTTTTGAAATTAGGTCATAGCTAGAACTGTGTGAAGACGGATCCGGAATGGAATTCTGTCAACTCCATTAGCTTCGTTGGATGATTTCGGGGTTAGGAGCGTGTTCGGAATATGTTTTCAAGGTCGGTTGTGGATTTAGGCTTGAATTGGCGAAAGTTAGAATTTTGGCGATTTCGGTCGATAGGTGAAATTTTGATATCGGGCTCGGAATGGGATTCCGAAAGCGATAACAGGTCTGTAATTTCATTTATGACCTGTGTGCAAAATTTGAGGTCATTCGGATGAGTTTTGACGTGTTTCGGCATCGGTTGTGAAATTGGGAAATTTTATAAGTTCTTAGGCTTGAATCTATGCAAAATTGATGATTTTGATGTTATGGGATGTGTTTTTAAGGCTCGACTAAGTTTGAATGAAGTATTAGGACTAATTGGTAAGTTTGGTTGAGGTCCCGGGGGTGTTTCGGGTGCTCAACGGGTGATTTTGGAACTTGGAACACAGCTGAACCATTGTTGGTTCTGGTGTTCCGCACCTGCGGATGGGGAACCGCAGGTGCGGGCTCGCAGGTGCGGACTTTGGGCAGCAAGTGCGGAATTTGGGCAGGGGCTGCCAGTGGTCGCAGGTGCAGTCTGGGTTCCGCAAGTGCGGTACCGCAGGTGCGACCAATTGACCGCAGGTGCGGCCCCAGCCCTGTTAAGTGAGTTCCCGCATCTGCGATGGATTTTCCGCAAGTGCGATACCGCAGGTGCGGTCCAAGAGTCGCAGGTGCGGTATCCCTGGGTTGTTTATACAAAATTCCGAGGGTTTATGTTATTTTCACCATTTTTGAATTTAAGAGCTAGGGAGGGGAGATGTTTGGAGACTTTTGCACCTGGGTAACTTGGGTAAGTAATTTCTAACCTACTTGGATCAATTTCCATGATTCCTAACTTAAATCTAGTCCTTAAAATTCGAATTTGGGTGGAAAATTTGGGAAAAAGTGGATGAACTTCATAGACCAAATTATTGGGTTTTGATTGGGGTTTTGACCTCCGATTTGAGAGATTCTTATATGATTAGACTCGTGATTGAATGGGTGTCCGAAAAATATAATTTTTACCTGATTCCGAGATGTGGTCCCGGGGGACTTTTTGGGCGAATTTCCTAATTCCGCGTATTAGCTTTGAACTAATTAGCTATTTTGTTTCCTTGAAGTGATATTTACATTATGCAATCGAATTGAATAGGTTTGGGCCACCCGGAGTCGGATACTCGTGGAAAAAGCGTGATATTGAGTTGATTAGCGCAGTCAAGGTAAGTGGCTTGCCTAACTCTGTGTTGGGGACTTCCCCTTAGGTATTTTCATACTGATTTCTTTATGTGGACGCCGTTTACGTGAGGTGGCGAGTGCGTACACGGGTCATTGTTGCTAAATTTCTATTTTTCCTTCCATGACATAACTCATTTTAATTCCTATATTACTGCTTTATGTCATAACTGAGTAGTTAGCGTAGGAATAAGTATGCCTACCTGTCCTTACTTGAATTCCTCTTATTTGCTACTAATTGTACCATGCTTAGGTAGTTTACCTTATTCTTGCCTGTTGTTTTCTTAAAATGTTTAATTAAACCGTATCTGATAGCCTTCTGCATTGCATATTTAAATTGGTACTATGGACCGAGATCCGAGAGCTTTCCCCCTGTATTGCATTGCATATTTAAATTGGGACTACGGACCGAGATCCGGGAGTTATCCCCCTGTACTGCATAGCATATTTAAATTGGGACTACGGACCGAGATCCGGGAGCTTTCCCCCTGTACTGCATTGCATATTTGCTGTTGAGATATATGTTATGCTGAGCCTAGGGCTCTTCTTTATTATTTCCTTCAGTTCTCCTTTTAAATCCTGCTATCATTGCTTATTTATATTTCACTGTTTAGACTTATAACTGACTTGTTTTTAAAACTCAGTAGAGCCTTAACCTGACCTCATCACTACTTGTGTCACGACCCAGAATCCCAATTCGAGTCGTGATGGCGCCCAACGACGGGCTTAGGCAAGCCAACAATAATTACACCAAGTTATACCTTTCCCATCTAGTTAAACAGTCTAAGATTTCCAATTTATAACGACAAACATGATACTAGCCTTGAGCGGAAGTGAAATCCTAGTAGATACAAGCAAAAATAAAATGCACACATAGATATACATCCCAAAACCCCAAAAATATAAATATACACTACCCGTGTGTGCCAAGAACTAGTGTCACGAGTGTCATGGGCAACTACTGAATATACAATGACTACAATATATACAGAGTCTCCGTCTGAATGAAATGGACAGAGGAATACAACAAAAGAGCTCCAGGGTGCTGCTAGAAAGTCGCCGGGAAATCAGCTCACTGTGAAGTATGACAACGCTATCAATATCCAACACCGGCCTGATAGTCAGACGTGCCAGCCTCCGGACTTGTACAGTCAAGTACAAAAAAGAAAAGAAAGTGCAGCATGAGTACATATTAAATAAATATGTACCCAGTGAGTATCCCGCCTAAACTCGAAGAAGTAGTGACGAGAGGTCGACTCGATACTCACTAAGGTC
>ML264936.1:33122-46469 GCA_005239495.1 Nicotiana undulata | reverse complement strand
TATTATCCATGGTAACAGGGAGATTGACGAAGATGTCACACATCGCATCGGAGCGGGGTGGATAAAGTGGGGCTCGCTTCCGGTGTTCTATGTGATAGGAATGTGTCGTTAAAATTTAAGGGTAAGTTCGATCGAGTGGTGGTTCGACCCGCTATGCTGTATGGAGATGAGTGTTGTCCAGTCAAGAACTGCCACGTGCAGAAGATGAGAGTAGCATAGATGCGGATGTTGAGATGGATGTGTGGGTGTACCAGGCAAGATAGGATTAAGAATGAAGTTATCCGGGACATAGTGGGAGTAGCCTCCGTGGAGGACAAGTGCGGGAGTCGTGGCTTAGATGGTTCAGACATGTTACTAGAAGAAGCATTTATTCCCCTGTCAGTAGGTGTGAGAGGTTGGACATGGAGAGTTTGTGGCTCCGCATGAGGCTTTATATGGGAGGAGGTGTAGATCTCCGGTTGGTTGGTTCGAGCCGGGTGAGGCCAGGCTATTTGGCACAGATTTGGTTCAGGATGTGTTGGTTAAGGTGAAGTTAATTCAGGAGCGGCTTCGCACACGCAGTCTAGGCAGAAGAGCTATGCGGACCGGAAGGTCCGGGATGTGTCTTTCATGGTTGGGGAGAAGGTACTGCTGAAAGTGTCACCCACGAAGGGTTTTATGCGGTTCGGGAAGAGGGGAAAGTTGAGTCCCCGGTTCATCGGGCCTTTTGAGGTGCTTCAGAGGGATGAAGAGGTGGCCTATAGACTTGCTTTGCCACCCAGCTTATCGAGTGTTCATCTGGTGTTTCATGTTTTGATGCTCCAGAAGTATGTTGGTGACCCGTTTCATGTTTTGAACTTCAGCACGATTCAGGTTGAGGGTGATATATCATATGAGGTAGAGCAGTGACTATTTTGGGTAGACAAGTCAGAAAGTTGAGGTCTAAGGATATAGATTCAGTAAAGGTGCAGTGTAAAGGCAGCCAATGGAGGAGGCCACCTGGGAGACCGAGCGGGAGATGCGGAGCATATATCCTAACTTATTTGAGACTCCAGGTATGTGTCTAGACCCGTTCGAAGATGAATATTTGTTTAAGAAGGGGAGAATGTAACGACCCGGCCGGTCGTTTCGTGAGATTAGCCCCGTTTCCTCTGTTTCAGCTTTTTAATATGTTAATTAACCTAATTATGATGTGTTGGGTCGGTTGGTTCGGGTTCGGAGTGGTCGTGGTGAGAATTGAGACACTTAATCTCTTAAATGAGTTTTATAGTTGGAAAAGTCAACCAGGAGTTGACTTTTAGGCAAACGACCTCGTAATGTGGAGTTTATAGCTCGTATAGCTTCGTTAGGTGATTTGGGACTTATGAGTGTGTTCGGAATGTGAATTTGAAGTCCGGAGTAGAATTAGGCTTGAATTGGCGAAATCGAGTTTTTGGCGATTTTCGGTCGGCAGTGGAAAATTAGCTATCGAGGTCAGAATGGAATTCCCCAACTTCGAACAGGTTCGTAGGGTCATTTTGGACGTGTGTGCAAATGTTCAGGTCAATCAGACATGTTTTGGATGGTTTCGACATCTTTGGCGAAATTTGGAAGTTTCAAAGTCCATAGGCTCGAATCCGAGGTGAATTTGGTATTTTTGCGTTGTTTTGGGTGTTTTGAAGGCTCGACTAAGTTTTAATGAGGTTGTGAGAGTTTTTGTCATGTTTGGTTGAGGTCCTGAGGGCCTCAGGTGAGTTTCAGGTGGTTAACGGATCAATTTTTGGACTTGGGTAATGGCAGATTTTGCTAGTGTTTGGGTTCTGGTTTTCTTCTACGCGATCACGTAGGCTTAGCGGAGGGGGCTGGGTGAGTTGTTCTATGCGATCGCAGAGGGGAGGATGTTATAGTGTGAGATGGTATCCTTTGAGCTTCACGAACGCGTGGCCTGGTTCGTGTTCGCATAGAAGGAAGGGAGTGAGTGAGGCTGAGATGGTTACGCTTTGCGGTCGCGTGTAGGGTATGCGAACGCGTGGGGTTGAGTTTCACTGAATCCCAATCGCGTGTTGATATTTGAGATCGCGTAGGGTAAGCTTGGGCAATGATATTTTTTGTCCTCCGCGATCGCGTGGGTATTTTCGCGATCACAGTGAATAAAATACTTGGGCAGAAACTTTAAGTTCAAAAACGAGGGTTTAGTCCATATTTTCAAAAACCCATTAGAGAGCTTGGGAGAAGGTGAAATTTGAAGGGATTTTCAGTGGAGTTCTTGGGGTAAGTATTCTTCAATCATATTTGGGTTAATTCTAAGATTTAGTCTTGATTTTCATCATTTAATTTGAGGAATTAGAGTAGAAATTGGGAAAAAATGGGAGGAAAGTTTGAGAATTTATTTTGATGATTTGAGTGGGCAATTGAGGTCGGATTTTGATGAATTTGATATGGGTAGACTTGTGAGGGAATACGGATTCTAGTTTTATGATTTTTATCGATTCCGAGACGTGATCCCGGGGGTCGGGTTTGGCCAATTTCGGGATTTTGTGTTAATTTTGATAATTTTCGAATGAGTTTCATTCCTTGGCATATGATAATGATATAAATCTGATTTCTGGTAGATTTGGAGCACTTGAAGGTCGAGTCTAGAGGAAAAGGCACTGTGGGCTAGGATTTAGTCGTTTTGAGGTAAGTAACGTTTCCAAACTTGGTTCTGAGGGTTCGAAACCCCAAACTATATGATTTATGACTATAATTGAGGTGATGCACATGCCAAGTGATGGGTGTGCGGGCATACACCGAGTAATTTGTGGCCTGGCTCATCCCATGGCACCGTCTAGTAGCTATTACGGATTGATATTTGCACTTCTATTAATGTGGTAAATGTGAATAGGTTAGAAATCATGTTAAGTGCAAATGCTAAGACTTCACGCTAAGAATGCTGAGACCCGAGTGGTCATTTATTACTGTCTCATTATGTGATTATTTGATTTCATGTACTCAGTCATGTCATAGCATATTATTTCATGCCTCAGTAATTGTTAATTGTACACATATTTATCATTGTTTCGGGATGATTTATGCATCTGTGAGCCATATGAGCGAGATTGGAGAGTAATGACTGAGTGAGGCCGAGAGCCTGTTATTTAGACAGTTATGATATCAGACTGCACACCGCAGCGATACTCTGATCATGCCTTCGTTGGCTTGATATAGCGCTTGGGCTTATAAGAGCCCCTCCGGAGTCTTTACACCCCTAGTGAGCGCATTGATATTGAGGGATGGATCTTCCCTAGACATAGACCTTGTCCGAAGTTGATGATATGTGAGGGATAGATCATCCCTGGACATGGATCTTGTCCGAGTGTTGTGTTCCGGAGATGGATCTTCTCCGTGGGGCTCGATTGGCCTTTTCCTCAATACCGAGTGACTACGGTCACCGATGATTATGTACATTCTGGGATGTACCTTCCTTGGGCCTGAGAGCCATATACGGTACTGAGTGGACAACTGAATGAGGGTTGTGAGCACTTTGTGCATTTCCACATTGATTTCATATATTTATATGATGGCATATAGAGTATACTGGGCATACTTGGCATATCTTGTTCATTTTCTTATAAACTGTTAGCATGTCTAATTTCTGTACGCTGTCTATTGTAAATTCTGAGGTTTAGTCCGTCACTACCTCTCATCCCATAGTTTGGGTTCGTTACTTCTGAGTTGGTGTACTCACATTACCCCCTGCACCTTGTGTGCAGATCCAGGTACATCGGGACCCGGTAGTGGTTGCTGAGCAACTGACAGAGTTTCATCGGAGTCGTCGAGGTAGCAGCTGGCGATCACGACCTTGTCTTCTCCTTCTTTTTCTTCCTGTTGCTCTTTTATTATTACAGACTATGTTGTCTATTTCCCTGTTCTGACATTTTTATATTGTAGTAGCTCGTGACTCAGTGACACTAGATCTGGGGTTTAGATTTGTTTCTAATTTGTGCTTTAAATGATGTTAAACTCTCAAAAAGATTATTATCGGTATTTGCTTCCAAATTTATAAAAATTTCTGAAAAATAAACTTGGATTCAACGAAATGTGTGGCTTGCCTGATTCCACGACAGGCGCCATCACGACTAAGTGTTTGGGGTCGTGACACATGAATCGTTAACCTTTCCCAATAGAGATTCCTCATTTTAAACACATTCGCAAATAGCATGACGACATGATAAACATTTATAACAATTATTGAACATGAATCTTTCAACACAACATATTAAGGCAGCCAATTCTAGCATGATTAAGTTAGGAACTTACACAAAATACTCGAACACCAGTGATTCGATTCTAAGAAGAAGGGAGTTTAGACATACATACCTCACTTGAGCCCCTTAAAACTTTAAGACGATCCCAATTTTAGCAGCTTCAATCTATTTTAATAATATAGCAAAATTGAACCCAAAATTAGGAGAATAATCATAATTCTAGCTCACTAGAGTATTTTGTCAAACACTTTGTGTGCATTACTGTTCATTGGGGATTTCTATGAAACATTCCACCATCCTCCCACCCATTCTTAGTTCACAACCTTCCATCCTATTTTAGGAATACATGCATGCAAGATATTTACCCCCACACCCAATAATTGTAATTATCCCACTTTTACAAGATTTTCGAAATTAAAGGCTAGGGTATAGATTCTTACCTTCAATATGAGGACCTTCTTGATAATCTTCAAGTATTTAGCAAGAATTGATGGATATTCGTATGAAGGTTGATCTCTCCCTTTAAGAACTCTCTTCCTCACTCTTAGAATATAAAAAAAATAGCTCAAAATGTTGTATAACATGTGTTTTTAATGGAATAGGGCCGGGTCTTAAAATAAGAAAAATGGGTGCCCCAAAACAGATATGTGGTCGCACATGCGACCGTATAATGGTTATGCGGCCCGCAGAGTGACCGCAAAAGTAGCCCTCAGGGGCTTGAATTTTCTGCCCATGCATGCGACCAGTATGCAGTCTGCATACCTGTTCTGCGGTCGCATAATGCACCGCAGAACTTCCCTTTGCAAAATTCCAAGAAACTTATGCGAGCAATATGTGGTCCGCAAAATGATTGCGATCGCATAATTGGCCGCATAACTGACCTCAAAATTGGCCAAATTTTCTGCCTCACTCTGCGGCCAATATGCAGTCCGCAGAGTGATTATGCAGCCACATAATGGGCAGCAGAAACGCACACTTCTGCAAAACATTTCCTTTAGCCCAGTAGCGTATGCACAACGAAATTCTGAGTTTTTAGGTAAAAATTTTACGGGGCCTTGCAGATACTTTACCTCTCGAATACCGATATCAAGTAGGCGAGTTACCTCTTCTTTGACGAATTTATTCCTGGCCTCCGTAATAGGGTGTTTCTTTTGTCTTATCGGAGGGATGCTGGGATCCAAGCTTAACTTGTGTACGGCCATTACCATTGGGATACCTGCCATATCTGCATGCGACCACACAAAACAATCAGCATTATACTAAAGAAAATCAATAAATCCAGTCCTGAACTCGGGGTGCAGTACTGTCCCCAAGTGGAATTTCCTCTCCAAGAGATTTTCAAACAATGCAACTTCCCTCGAGCTCTTCCGATGTGGACTTTGTTGCATCCGTCTCTTCTGGTACTTGGAAGTATCTTGGCACCTAATAAGATTCCGATGCTTCTTCCCACTAGTTAACTTCACTTGATTCGGGAGCCGGTTCCGGTAATTGCTATGCCGCATGCTCCCTCCCTTTGCTACTGGAGATCAAAATCGCATTCATCTCCCTTGCCGCCGGTTGATCTCCGTTAATCTGCTTAATCCCCTCGAAAGTTGGGAATTTCAGCAAATGATGATACGTTAAAGGCACGACTTCATCTCGTGCAACCATGGTCTTCCCAAAATAATGTTATAACCCATATCACCGTCCACAACTTCGACATTGGTCGTCTTTATCACTCATTCGACATTCGTGGGCAGTAGGATCTCTCCTCCGGTTGTCATGCTTTTGGTGAGGAGTTTTGTGGCCGGAATGATGCTTCCGGTAAGTTTGGCTTGCTCCAATACCCTCTATTGTATGATATTGGCCGAACTTCCTGAATCCACCAGAACACGTTTGATTTTTAAAATCTAGTACATTTAAAGAAATTACCAATACGCTGTTGTGCGGTAGTAACAGTCCATCTGCGTCCTCCTCCGTGAAAGTGATGTCGTCTTCAGCGACTTCCCGGAGTCTTTTGCTATGAGTTACTGATACCTTCGTCTTCTTTGGTGCCGAGAAGGTAACCTCGTTGATCTCGTTCCCCCCGAAGATCATGTAGATCGTCTGGTGTGGGGGATCTTCTCCTATTTTCGAGGGCTCCACATTATCACGATTGCGACCGTAATTGTTCTTGGCCCGGTCAGTTAAGAATTCCGAGATATGTCCATTTTTCAGTAGTGTCGCCACCTCTTCACGCAGTCGAAAATCATTAGCCCGGTAGTTATTCGTCCTTTGGTATTCACACCACAAATTGGGATCCCTCTAGATGGGATCAGACCTTATCGGCTTCGGGAACCGTACTTCCTTAATGTTCCTCATAGTTGATACCAACTCTACTATACTTACGTCGAAGTTGTATTCTGATAGCCTGTGATAGGAAGGATCCCGAGAATCTGACGTTTCTTTGTCCTGCAATGATCTGTTATTCCGACCGTGCTTAGTTCTTTTGTTAGTAACGAACCTGTTTGCCAACTGGAAAACCTCTGCCACGTCCTTCGGCCCGTTCGTAGGGCAAAAACTGGCCCCTTGAAGACCGTCTATTTGTGTCGAAATCGTCTTTTTATTTTTCTTTATTCTTCTCTCGACCTTTTGCCGACGCGTGGCAGCCAATTTGATCATCTTCAATCTTTATCTTAGACTCGTACTGGTTGTGAACATCCTCCCAAGTTGTTGCTTTGAACTCAAGAAAGCTTTCCTTCAATTTTTGAGAAACATCTGAACTTCTCGGATTCAGACCCTTGGTGACTGCTCAGCTGCCCATTCATCAGGAACAACCAAGAGCAAAATTCTTTCCTTTTGGAACCAGGTGATGAATTCCCGTAACAACTCAGACTCTCCTTGTGAAATTCTGAATGTGTCGGCCTTTCAGGCCTGCACCTTTCTGGCCCCGACATGGGCCTTAATAAAAGAATCCGCAAGTATCTCAAAAGAATCTATGGAATGCTCGGGCAACAACGAATACCACGTAAAGGCTCTCCTAGTAAGAGTCTCTCCGAATTTCTTCAGCAAAACATATTCAATCTCGCGAGGAGCTAAATCGTTCCCCTTCAGTGCCGTTGTATAAGTGGTAATATGCTCTTGAGGGTCCGAAGTCCCATCATATTTCGGCATGTCGGACATTTTAAACCGTTTCGGGATTAATTCTAGTGTCGCGCTTGGTTTGTACGACAACTGCGTATACTTATTTGAGTCCAGCCCTTCAGCATTAGTGGTGCACCCGGGATTTGGTCCATGTAGCCGTTCACTTCCCTTATAAAATCGTAAGAGTTCACTTTTGAAGGGATCACGTTGTTATGACCAGACCTGCTCCCCCAGCCCCATCGAAGCTGACCTCGCCCCTTGGGTGTTGTTGTCAAGCCTTTACGTTGTTTGATTTGCGGGAGCACCGGGAGGAACTAGACCTCGTCCATTTGCGTTATTAGAAGCACCCGACATCGCATGCTTTGGTTCCGTCATAACCTTATCCTGTCATGTGAGATGGCCTAGAATGACCTCCTGTTGCTCCTGCAGGACCCTTACCGCTTCAACAACATGCTCCTCTTCAGCATCGTGGGGAGTCACCTCCCGAACATGTCGCGGGTACCGCCAGTCGTGGACCGGCGTAGCATCGTTTCCCTCACTGCGGGTGTCACTGATTGAATACTCGTGCTGAGGCTGGTCTCCTTGGGCATCAAAATTGTGTGTGTTGAATATTTAACAGTGAGCATGGATGACAAATTCTTGTAACGGACAGTATACTAAATGCTGTAGGATATTCTCCATTAAATGCTACTGGGTTGCAAGCATTTATTGCATCTTTTATGAGCATCATTCGTTCGGGTAATAAATGAAACAATTGTCTTCGGTTTTAGTTATCCCCTGCCTTCGATTTCATATGTCACTCTCTTATGCAATTATGACATATTTTACCCTATACAGTTTCTCAATTTTTGTAATTTGTTTGTCTAATGCGTTTGATTAATTCATTTTTTCCAAAAATTATTCAAAGGTCCATTTGGGTGTTGTCAAAAAACATGTGGGATTTGTTTGTAGTTTAGCCTGACAAAGAATGTAATGAGGAATTCATACGTTATTTCCAGTTGACATTGCTACTTGTCAGAGCGAATAAATACAGTATTTTAGGTGTTGTACTATATCCATAAATACTTGTACCTCAACTATTCATCATTAGTGCTTCCACCTACATCCTGCAATACGTCTCGGAATGTGCACTCACTGTTTGAATGGCGAGTACTCCATTGTTGACAATGGTCAAAAATCGTCGTGACTCAAACTCACCGCAACCCTTCTTCTTTTTCATACCGACAGCCTTAGCTATCGTCACCTCTCTCCTAATTCTCTTCTACATTTCCTTCACTTCCAAATTCTTCACTCATTCCAAACAAACCCATCTCACATTCACTCATTCTACTGAGAAACCGGTCAATGTTTCATTTCTTGGCTCTATGCAAACTGTTGATTCTGGTGGAATTGGAAATGTTCAGAGCCAGAGGTATATGGAATTGAATGGTAAGATAAGAAAAATAATTTAAAATCTATGTACTTTGTAAAGTTTTACTACTTCCTCTGTCCCAATTTTATGTGATGTTATTTACTTTATAGTCTGTCCCCAAGAAAGAGTACTTTTTCCTTCTAACAAAAAGAGTACTTTTTTATCTTTAAAAAAAGAAATTTATTGCCACACAAATATGTATGACTTGTTCAGGCTACAAGTTTCAAAAAAACTTTTATTTATTTCTTAAATTCGATTCTCGGTCAAACAACATCACATAAAATGGTAGGGAGAGAATATATTTCATTAAATGTATTATATGGTCATTTGGAATGAAAGAAAATCATAATAAAGTATAGGAGTCAGAGGCGGATACATGATTGAACTCTATGCTTTTAATATTTTAAACATTGAACCCATTATATTTTTAAAATTATGGGTTCAAATCTATTATTTTTGCAATTTTAAGGAATATTTGCTCATAAATTTCTACTCAACGTCGAAAGTTATGGGTTTAATTGAACCCATATTTACCTCACTGCATCCGCCTCTGATAGGAGTATTATTTTCTATCCTCTAATTATATTCTAATTGATCAAATGTGAACATGAAAAATGTTGAAGGGACAAAAACTGTAGCAGGGAGAGAGGATTTTAGGAAGTGGCTATGTTGTTGGGAGGTTTTTTCTTTAGTACTTTGCATTCAGAACTTAAAAGAAGTGCTGAATTTGCTACACTAAGTTTACTGTTAGAGGTTCAGGGACTGTGTAAAGATTGAGTTTTGTGCTAAAAATATCATATGCTTTAGTCATTGATTTAATGACACATGATGGTGCTTAAAGGACTTACCTATTTAGAATTAAGAAACTCATACACTTCAATGATTTGGTTTCCGAGTTCATCATTTGGGAACCTCGTATGTTCAATGATTTGATTTGATGCTTAAAGGATAATGCTTTATTCTTTGATTTAATGGCACATGATTATGATGACGTACCTCTTTAGAATTGGGAATCTCGTACATTCAACGACTTGGGTTTCCAAGTTCATCATTTGGCAGGTTAGATGCATTAGAAGCTATTTCAGTAGATTGTTTTATTTATTCAGTGAGTTGGTGATTGCATCTACCCTTAGTGAATGCTTATAACATCTAAAGAAGGAAAGAAATGAATTTTAAAAAAAAAACAATTAGAAGGAAATGGAAGTACAGAACAGGTTTCAGAGAAATGATGTCCAATTGTAGTAAATGGACAATGTTTAAGCATATGCATAGAAGGATAAGGTAGATGAAATGAAATAAAAGATTTAATTTTTTTGGAGATTTTACTTCTCTTTTGCTTCTTTCTTTTTCACCTCGAAAATTAAGTATGAATATAATAATCTGAATCTTAAGTTGGCATGCTTACTTTGGAAAGGTATCTAAATAGATGAAACAGGAAAAGTTGCAGTGTCATTATTTTCTCTTAAGGTGCCTTCTATCATCTAAACCTAGTTGTTCTCTCAATTTTTTCTTCTTCTTTTTCTTTATTATTATAAGGTGAGTGCAATGATTTTCTGTGATTGATAGAAAAGAAATACATAGCACATCCTAAGTCTTCTGAAGCCAAAATGTGGCGATTCAAGCTTGAAATTATTATAAGGAAGCCTTCCCAGTTGTGAGGCACGTCGTACGAGTTACTATCACCTTGGGAGGCGGGCCGCGATTAGTAGTTTCCGGCCTGGGACTGAGAAAGGAGACGTTTCGAGATTATACCCACCGTTGGGGTGATTCTGATACTGGAACAGATAGGTAAACAAGATAACGTTTTCTTGTTGTGGCCTGTCGTATTTATGTTGATTAACCACAGGCTGTAGGTTGATATACCAGCTTAATTTTGTTCCAGTTGTCCACTGGTTTACCTATATTTAGAAGTCATGCATACATGGCTAAACCAGTATCTTCAGCCCAGTTTATCTTTGAACTATGAAATAGATAGCAGTGTAATATAATTGTGGATTCCATTCATGTCATTTTGGCCTTCTCTAAGTTGTATCTCTTTGCCATGTCGATAACTACCATGGTTTTCTTCTGATAAGTATGATTTTTAGTCAGTTTATTATCTGAAGTAACTATATTCTGTGAGCGCTATATTATTTACTGCAAATTTAATTGCCTGCAGCCCAATAGTATTCTGTCCTGATTGGCATTTTGGCAGGGTGTTATAGCCCTGATTATTGTCTTGTCTGAGCTTTGTCGCTTATTTTCTGGATCTCGAAATAGTTGGCTTTTATTTTCAGGAAAGTATGTTAATGACAAGCCGGTATTCCATGACAGAAATACCTTTATGAATGACTACAAAGAAATGAATAGGAGCTTGAAGATATATGTTTATCCTCACCAAAAGGCTGATCCCTTTTCCAATGTACTCTTGGCTGTTGATTTTGAGCCAGGCGGAAACTATGCCAGTGAAAGTTACTTCAAGAAAGTTCTTGTGACAAGCCACTTCATTACAAAGGATCCTTCCAATGCAGATCTTTTCTTTCTACCTTTCTCAATTGCACGATTGCGGCATGATCCACGAGTGGGGATTGATGGTATTAAAGACTTCATAAAAAGTTACATCTTCAATATTAGTCATGAGTACCCTTACTGGAACCACACCAATGGGGCTGACCATTTCTATGTTGCCTGTCATTCCATTGGTCGTTTTGCCATGGAGAAAGCAATTGATGTTAAGATCAACGCGATCCAAGTTGTGTGTTCTTCAAGTTATTTTGTATCAGCATATATTCCACATAAAGATGCATCCTTGCCCCAGATTTGGCCAAGGCTAGGAAGTGACCCAAATCTTGCACCTTATAAAAGGTCAGTTGAGTCTTTTTGAATTGTATTAGCTTATTTCACTGCATGTATTTCAGATATCGGACTACTTAGCTGGGGTTAATTTCCAAATTATGACCTGTCAATTGATAAGCACATTGAATCTTGCAAGATAATTTTGTTTATCTTGTCATGTATCTTGGAAAGCTGTTACTGGCATTCATCATATGCCCATCTTTGGGAAAGCTTTTTTTGTTGGCATTCATCATATGCCATTCTTCTGTGCTCCCATGTGCATATTAAATCGTAATAGATTGTATACCTCATGCGAAACCTGCAAATTGACGTGTCTTGTACGGGAGCCTGTTCAGAAAACTTCGAGGTAATCAAATCCATTTGCCAACTAGATGTTTTTATAGGTTTAACCTTTTTGGATTCTTAATTCCAATTCCATGGTTAAATATGGTCTATGTTGTAAAGACTTTTTGGTTATTCCTTTTGGTCTTTTGGATTTTCGTTCAGGGGAGACCACTTGGTGTCTGCATATTAGTACGAAATATCTCTACTACGTATTAAATAAACTAGTTAGATCAGGACATCCCACCAGAGCCTAAAGGGATATTCGTTTCATCAATTATAGTGACTATCCCCATATATTACTTGGACTTGGATAGTTTGCTGAGCCTGTAAGGATATTGAACATAGTGGGACCAATTTATGGGAAGTTTAAGTGTATTTTGCAGAATTCATTAGAGGTAGTGATACTTGTGTCCATGGTCCTGCCTATTTGGCACAAGTGCACAAAGAATCCTGGTGACATTGTTGTCCCTGCACCATCACCCAAATGCATTGTAATGGTATCTCCATGCACACTGCTGCCACCAGATAAGCACTATTTTCTTGAATGGTAAATGTCCAATATCTTTGACAAGAATGTAGCTGTGGAAGAAAGATGGAGTAGTGGAGGTGAGAATCATGGGGAAAATGGAGTAGATATGAGAGTCAGATGAGGCAAAGGGTCAAGTTTACCCTTAAGAGATTTTCTAAACTCCATAGTTCTCTGTAAATGAGAATACAATGGCTTAGGTAAAAGAGAAGATAAGAAATACTAAATGTGGAAATTATTGAATAGAGATATGTTATTAAGTACAGCATAAAAGAATTACAACCGAAACGACTCCCGCTAAATAGCCGCCCCTTTCTCTCTTTTTACAGCCTCGTGGACGGACGAAAGAAGGGAAGAGCGAAAGGGGAGATCTCGAAGTTCTTGGTCTGTGAAGATGCGTTGTTAGGTGCTCCATTTTATTTTCCCTTTTGATTTACCTTATTTGTCTCTTGGTTAAGTTCAGTACTTGACGAAGTAGTTCAAATATCTTATGGGGTGGTTTATACAATCACCACCTTATCTGTAAATTGTTTGATGAGAGAAAGATTTACTCAGAACTTGGTCAGTGGTAAGTGCCGCTTCTTTGTTCTGCTCCTGGCTAGCACCGTTTCGCCTGTATGTAGCACCTGGTTTCTTTATATTTTCCTCTTTTCTCCCTCTGCTTGAGGATTCCATTCAACAAGGGTCATTGTACAATCGATTTGTTCTGGTGTATGCAAGAGGCTGTTCCTCGTAACAACCTTCGGTAGATGAGCAAGCAGTTTGAGTCGGCTGGTAGTTCTCTGATATTGTTATAGCGGTCTTCATATCGTTTGAAGAAGTGTGATTCTGTACACACAGTGGAAAAAGGTAACGGAAGACAAAAAGAAAGGAAGGATGGGGGGGGGGGGGGGGGGGGTTTTTTCTCTTTAAGAAAAAAAAAAACTCTTTTTTTGAAATGTTTT
>ML264936.1:0-31330 GCA_005239495.1 Nicotiana undulata | reverse complement strand
CCCCCCAATCTGCCCAGTTGAGCAAATCACAACATTGATCTCCTCCTCCTTCTTCACTTCAAAAATCCCCCTTGACTGCAACGCTTTATTTGTAGCTTGCAGAGCTTCAAAAATAGTTACCATACCACTCTTGGTATTAGAGGTGGGCATAATACTGGCCAAACCGAAAAAATCGGCCGAACCGTAAATTTCGGTTGTTCGGTTTAATCGGTTATTCGGTCGGTGTGTGGTTTACAAATTTTTAAATTTCGGTGTTCGGTGCGGTTTACGGTTTACGGTTTTGGTTCCTTGGTTGTTCAGTTAACCAAAAAAACTGATATGCAATTCCATTGATTCATTGAAGGTGCACACATATGCTATTGTCCGCGTCAGTGGAATTACTACTGTCTACTGTCTGCAGTTCTGTTGTTCGTTTGATGCAACAAGAGAAAATTGTATACAATGCACTTAGCATTTGGTAAAAATTGTTTGTTTTCTCTGTCCACCAGTTCAATATTGCATGCAGTATGCAGAATTTTATCTTATTGCCAAAAGAGCATAAAGAAATTTAAGAACTCATGTGCACATTTATCTGGTCACCTTTGGTCGTTGTCTCTCTAGCAAAGTTTTTGGAATTCAGGAGTTTTTTCTCCTTAAAAGTAGATCATGCTTTGGTTCTCAGCAACTATACACATACAATCATTCAAGGCGACATCCAAATCATGCATAATAGAAAGAAAAAGAAATGAACAAAATATTAGTTTCAATTGACATGGAGCAGTATAATTTATAGTAGAAAGAACAGGTACCAAAAAATGGAAGAGAAACCAATACATATTCAAATGTAAAAATTATGTTTTGCGACATATATATCAGCAGCCAAATATGATAGCCCATAACCGACCGAACAAAAGCCCAAAACCAACCGAATCGTAGTTTTAAACACCGAAACAACCGAAGTTATATTGGTTCGATTTTCGGTGCACCAAATCAATAACCGAACACCGAACAAACCGAACCAAAATTATTGCAAACCGCACCGTGCCGGCCGACGCCCACCCCTACTTGGCCTTCTTCAATACCTTCTCTTAGCTTAATGATATGAGAATTTGCGATCCTCAAGTACCATCAACCTCTCTTAGTATTGGGGATCTTGAAGACGTATGAAAAACTTATCCATCTGCCCTTCATCCAAAGGTAGTTGCACATAGGCGGCTCAGATCTCCATCTAGAAGCATATTCTCGGAACGTCTCAATGGGTTTCTTCTTCAAGTTCTGAATGTAGAACAAATCCGGTGCATTTTCAATGTTGAACCTAAACCTATCAATGAAATCAGAAGACATACTAACCCAACTCTGCCATTTCTTTGATTCTGCCCAATATACCAAGACAAAGCGTCCCTGTTAAGACTCCTCATGAACAGCTTCATGCGAATTTTCTCGTTCTTCCCTACTCCCACAAGTTTAACACTGTATGTCCTCAAGTGAGCCTTTGGATCTCTAGCACCGTCAAACATTCTAAAATTTGGTGGTTTATAACCCTTGGGTAGCTCAACTCAGGTTGAATGCACAGATCATTGTAGCTTAGACCCTCAATTACAACTCTTTGGACCCTTCCGAAATGTTTTTGCAATTCCTCAACCATACTCTTGATTAGTAAGTCCTTTTAGTGGGTTCAGGTGTGTTTTGGGTTTGTTGAATGGTGTAGGGTAAGGTTTCAACATAGATGGGATTGGTCTGGTTGCGCTCTAGGGAATCGGGTACACAGAGGATCATTGGCAAATATTTAGTGTGGATTGTGGATATGATAGATAGGTTGCGAGGTATTCTGAGAGAGGGATAAGTGGTATTCTGTGAGTATTGTGGATATAGCGGTTTTTGTGGGGGTATTGAGATTTGTAGTGGTGATGGGTTTTTGATAATGATGTGGTAGCGGGTTTTAATGATGTTGAGGGACTTGTGGCAGTGGATTTTGGTGATGTGGTGGGACTTGTAGTGATGGATTTAGTGGTGGTAGCTTGTTTTGTGGAGGGGCTTGAGCTTTGGCGGTGTTTTATTGTTCTGGTGGTCGATGTATGGGATGTTAAGGGTGAGGTATAAGTTTGCAAGACTTCCGACTTGCTCCAATTCACCTTGTAACTCCTTGGACTTATATTCTAACCTAAGGACCAAATCATTCTACCCTAGCACACTTACCCCATCTGACGTTTCCACACTCTCTCTCGGAGCGGGGATACCATCCCTATCAACCTTACCACTTGCATCTTTTATTTTTCCTTTATCTTTTCTTTTGCGATTGCTAGTAGGAGGAGAGGAAAGCCCTTTGGATCTGGGTGGTATAAAGAAACAGGTAGGGTTCACAAATCGACCTTTGGGAGGGGAGTAATCTTAAAAACAAGAAAAGACAAAGGTAATCAAGTTAGTATAGTGAAATGAATACTAAGGAAAATAAAAGTCTTGCAATATTAAACTAATATAAGAGAAAACCACTAAATTATTCAATACACGTCCTATTTTGGAACCTCTTCATACTCGAGGTAGGCCTAAGACGATAAATAATTTGAAATTTTCTGTGCCAATATGATTCATTCCATTAACTCAGAGTTAATCAATTTTTTTCTATTTTCCAAAACATAAATAAAATCACTAATGGTTCAAGACCTTATTACCTAGCATAAGCGACAAAGAAAATGATCCTAGTCTACTTTGCCTAAAATGGACCTTCGCACATTTTGTCTTCTTCACTTTGGCGATCATATACCCGATATTATGAATGTCTATCATCATATAAGACATGGATAATATTCCACCCTCCTCGTATCCCAGCTCTTGACAATCCTACAATTGTTTTTTCATACTTTTTTCCAACTCTTGCAATCCTTGTTCCAAGTACTTTACCTTCTTTGCTGACTTGTCTAGTATCTCTTGACATTCTTTTATAGCCTTTATATCTTGATTATGTTGTTCTCTATGTTGAGCCTCAGATTCAGTAACCCTTTTGTGCAACCTTCGGTATTGACTTGTGCTTCTGCGTCCTCGTATATAATTCTGTCTTTCAACTTGACGGCCAATTTGACAATCTCTGTTATGTCATCTTCAAGATGAAGGATAGTAATACATGTGTGTAGCTTGGTATCTATCAGGTTCTATGGTCTTTTCATCCACAATGGTTTTTTGATTCCAGATGTTCAAAATTTCGTACTTAAGTGGCACGTTGTCCCTTTCGAAATTTGATTTGTGGCATGTCATGTCCACCACTTTTGGTGTAACTTGTTTCCATCTAGACCCTCATAACCCTCAGTGGGGCATAAGGATAGGTGCCATGTATCCATATAAAGACCAAATAAGTCACTTTCTTGTATCACTCTATCAAATTCTTGTTCGAAAATTCGAACATCTATTGCACTTTCTCAATTCACAAGTTGTTGAAGAGGTATGCCTATCCTATAGAGCTAGTAGGCCTTTGATAAGTAGGGATTTTGATCGCTTATTTGCTCTGTTTTACTTGTGTTTTAGCTTGAAAATTCTTAAATGTATCCCCGAGAACTGATGAAATGAGCTTTCTTGCAGGAGTATTGGGAAACGAGCCAAAGAAGTGAAAATCAACTCAAAAAGGAGTCAAAATTGGACAAGGACCAAAATAGGGCAAAAATGCTTATAGTGCGGACCGCACAATACCGTGTGCCGCAAACAATGAAGGAACCATTTCAAAATCAACTTCAGAGTATGTGGACCGCATAATTTTGGTGCTCCCATAGAAGAGAGGTTCAGAGACTTGGAAATTTTGAGCAATTGAGGCTGTGCGGACTGCACAATTATTGTGCAGCCGCAGAAGCCAGTGTGCAACCGCATTCTCTAATGCGCGAATAGCTGTAGAAGCTAGTGAGCAGCTACACTCACGAATATGCGGTCCGCAGAAGCAAGTCCAGATCCCAGCTCAAGTCAAGTGTACGACCGCACTAAGAAATGTGCGGTCCGCGCAACTAGATGAAGTGCGGCCGCATCTCACTTTTATGCGACCGAAGAAGGCCTTGTGCGGTTAAGCTCAGAGTGCGGACCGCACAACCTCCACATGGGAATTTTTGTAAGATATTTTCAGCTTAGTATAAATAAGACTTTTTTGTTATTTTTAGGTCAAGTTTTAGTTTTGGGAGAGCACCTGGGCCGTTTTCTGTACTCCTTTAAGTAATTTTATACTAGATTTGTCTCCAAACATTAGATTTTCTTCCCATAATTAATTATTATGGATTCTATATTTATTTCTTCTTTAATTTCTACATTTTGTATGAGTAGCTAAATTTCTAGCTAGGGTTGTGACCTAACCCTAGTGTGGGTATTTGATGGGTGTTTAATTTAGAGCTTGTTTGTGATTGGGTTAGTGATATTTAGCCTAGTTCTTTCTTGAAATCAAGAATTAATGGTTGCTAACATTGATTCATGCCTAATTGACTTAGTCTCTACTTGAGAAAGAGAGATTAAGTCTAGGAAACCTTGGCTAACAAGAAATTTGGATGAACGCAAGAAATTGATAGCCCCAATTAAAGGATTGAATCTAGAGATAGTAAGACCCGACTTGAGCTATTATCACTTGTATTGTGAAATACCCATTTGGACGTGAGAAAGCCAAATTGGGCAAAATCACTCAAACTACCGAGAGGTATAGAGTGATTACTCGAGTGTGATTGCTATATTACAATCCTGACCAAGCAAACTTTTCCTAGAGTTTACAACCCATAAGGTAACCACCTAGGTGGAAGTCACGACCCTAGACCCTTTTATTAATTGAAAAACAACTCAAAACCAAACATATTGTCTCTTAGTTTTCTAATTGAAAACAATAGAACAAGGTAGAAGTAGAACAACTACCAATATTGTGGAAGTGTAATTTGGGTCAAAACATACATTCACGCTAAATATATACCTAATCCATATTCTAACTTCCTGTGGATTCGATCTGACCTTCGTTGGGTTTATTATTGCATCGACCGCCTCACTACCTAATTGTGGTATGAGTTTGGGCGAGATCAATTTTTGCCGTTGCCATAGAGTTAACATATCTAGGTTTTTGTGTGTTTGGTCTTTCTTTCCTTTCGTGTCACTAATTTTGTTTTGAATTACTTATTGTTACGAAATGGCTCTCAACAACGAGCCCATCGGAAATTTTCCATTGGGGGAGGAGGTAGACGATGATCAAGGAGATGAGATTCATCCCGAACCTCAAGTAAACAGGCGAGGTCGACCGCCTCATGATAATGTCCCCGCCCCTCCCCCACCTCCACCAAGAGAAGCAACACACCGTGTGTTGCCGAACGAGGGTTATGCAAGTGCTATAGTCCCGCCCCGTATTTGGGCGGGCAACTTCCAAATCACCAACGTGATGCTTACACTACTTCAAAAACGGGGTTTCTTCACCGGAGCTCCACACCAAAATGCTTACAAGCATCTCAAAGGGTTTGTCGATACTTGTTGGGGGAGCTAGCAAAGAAATATTTCCGAGGATGCATTGCGTTTGAGGCTATTTCCCTTTTCTCTACGGAGAAAGGCTTTGGACTGGTTAGATAGATTACCCAATCATTCCATCCATACCTGGGATGAGTTGGCCGAAAAGTTCATTGCCAAATTCTTCTCTCCAGGGCACATGACTACACTAAAGGATGAAATTCTAGCGTTCAAGGAAGAGCCCAATGAGCCACTGCACGAGATTTGGGGAAGGTATCGTACCATGGTTAAGGAGTGCCCGAACAATGATATGACCAAGGCCATGATCCAACAGACCTTCTACAAGTGGATCAACACAACAAATCAGTGTGTGGTAAATTAACTCGCCGGGGGGAACTTCATGAACACACCTTATTCCGAAGCTTGTGAAATTTTGAATGAGATGGCGGATACCTCATTGGCGTGGCAAAGCAGGGCCAATGTTCCTCAAGGTGACCCAAATGCCATTCACCTACACAAGGAGCTACACGATCATGGGCAAGCTATTGCGGAGTTGACAACCACAATGAACCAATTGGCCAAGGCTCAGCTTCAACATGTTCAAGGGCCGAAATAAGTGAATGCTATGAAAGGGGTGAACATGATGATGAACAAGAGACGACAAAGAGGTCAACAAGAACAAAATCGTCCGGAACAATTTGAGCAAGATGATAGTGGGTATGATCAAGGTGATTCGTATAATGAGCAAGAAGAAGAGGTGCAATATGTCAACAATTATCAAGGTCAAAGAAACAATGCTCCAAATCAACAACAATGGAGATCACAAGGAAACCAAGGGAATTGGAACAACCAAGGCCACCAAGGAAATTGGAGTGGTGGCAATAACAACCAAGGCCATTGGGGAAATAACAGTAATCAAAGCAATTGGGGAGGAAATAATCAAGGTAATTGGGGTGGCAACAATCAAAGCAATTGGGGAGACAACAACAATCAAGGGGGTTGGAACAATAATAATAAAGGGAATCGGGGGTCGGGCTTTCAAAGGCCCCTGATGTATCAACAACCAAACAACCCGCCTCCATATCCATCGCAAGGTTCTAGTTCTTCCAATAGTGAAATGGGATGGACTGAAAATATGTTCCACCAAATGATGGAGAAAATGCAGACTCTGATGCTCAATTAGCCTCCCACAACACGTCCATCCGCAGTTTGGAGGTTCAACTCGACCAAATTTCTCAAGCTTTAAATACTCTCCCTAAGGGGGCACTACCTAGTGATACGGTGGTGAACTCGAAGGATGGGAACAATACGAGGCATGCAATGGCCGTAACAACAAGAAGCGGAAGAGGTGGAGCTGCAAGTATCTCAAACCAAAGAAGAGTTGTAGATGATGATGTGTTGGTTCAAGAAGATGAAATGCCAAGCAATTAGCTCCAATCCATTGAAGAGGTAAGGATTGACATCGAAGGAAGTGTGAAGGAGACACAAGAGTAAGTGAACCCGTCTAGGGAGCACGTGATAGACATACCGGATCCGGTAGTGCAAAAGGCCAAAGCACCACTGCCAAGGCCTCCTCCTCCATACCCTCAAAGACTCGAAAAGTAAAACAATGAGAACCAATTCAAGAAATTTATTAATATGATGAAGAGTTTGTTCATAAATGTGCCGTCGGTTGAAGCCTTAGAACAAATTCTGGGATATGCCAAGTTCATGAAGGATTTGGTAACAAAGAAGAGATCAATGAATTGTGAAACAATCAAAATGACACATCAAGTGAGTTCTATTTTGCACTCCATGGCTCCAAAGTTGGAAGACCCCGGATCCTTCACAATCTCTTGCACCATTGGGAGCGCCAATTTTCCCAAAGCATTATGTGATTTGGGGGCAAGTATCAACTTGATTCCCTACTCTGTGTTCAAAATGATGGGGATTGGGCAACCAAGACCCACATCTATGAGGTTGAAAATGGAGGATCGGACAATGGAAAGACCATTTGGGATAATTGATGATGTGTTAGTTCGAATTGACAAGTTCATCCTTCTCGCAAATTTTGTGATCCTTGACTATGAGGTTGACTACGGGTGCCTATTATCTTGGGGTAACCTTTCCTTGCTACGGGGAAGGCCCTAATTGATGTGGAATCCGGTGAGCTCACTTTTAGGGTGGGTGATGAAAAAGTGGTGTTCCATGTATGCAAATCAATGAGGCAGCCAAATGGCAATGAAGTTTGTTCGTTCATGGATCTAGTGATCGAAGTAATTATTGATGACTTAAGTTCTGTGATGAATGTTGAGGACACCTTGGAAGATGTGTTGCTAAATCATGACGAGGATGAGAAGGAAGGCTTTGTGGAATGTGTCAATGATCTACAAGGAATGTGGTCATTTACGTATGAGCCCAGAAAATTATCCTTGGATCTTGAGAATAGGAAGACCCCTCCAACAAAGCCCTCAATCGAGGAGCCTCCCACATTGGAGTTAAATCCTTTGCCTTCACACCTTATATATGAGTTTCTTGGCCCTTGTTCCACTTTACATGTTATTCTTTCCTCGTGCTTAACTAACAAGCCGGTGGATTCTACCTTGGCGGTGCTCCAAAGGAGGAAGAAAGAAATAGGTTTGACATTGGCGGATATTCGGGGTATAAGCCCCGCCTTTTGCATGCATAAAATTATTCTGGAGGAGGATGACCAACCCTCTGTGGAACATCAAAGAAGATTAAATAAAGCTATGCAAGAGGTAGTGAAGAGGGAAATCATCAAATGGTTGGATGCCGGGGTTGTTTACCCCATTCCAATAGTTCGTGGACCTCACTAGTGCAATGTGTCCGAAAGAAAAGGGGCATGACTGTGATAACAAATGATAAAAATGAATTGATCCCCACAAGAACTGTCACCGGTTGGAGAGTGTGCGTGGATTATAGGAAGATCAACAAAGTTACTCGTAAAGACCATTTTCCGATTCCTTTTCTTGATCGACTGTTGGATAGGTTGGCCGGACGTGCTTTTTATTGCGTCCTCGATGGATACTCCAGCTAAAATCAGATTCTTATTGCTCTTGAGGACCAAGAGAAGACCACTTTCACTTGTCCCTATGGAAATTTCACATTGTCGAGGATGCCATTTGGGTTATGCAATGCACCGACGACTTTTCAACGGTGTATGATGGACATCTTTACCGATATGGTGGAGGACTTTCTTGAGGTTTTCATGGACGATTTTTCTGTGGTGGGGAATTATTTTGAAGAGTGCTTGGACAACTTGTAAAAGGTATTGGCAAGATGCAAGGAAACTAACTTGGTTTTGAATTGGGAAAAATGTCACTTCATGGTCGAGGAAGGCATTGTCCTCGGTCACAAGATTTCAAAGAATGGTATTCAGGTTAATAAAGCCAAAATTTATGTGATATCCAAACTCCCTCCCCTACTTCCGTGAAGGGAGCGAGGAGCTTTCTAGGTCATGCAGGGTTCTACTGCCGATTCATCAAGGAGTATTCTAAGGTGGTAAACCCATTGTGCAAACTTTTGGAGAAGAATGCCAAGTTCCATTTCAATGAAGATTGTATGAAGGCATTCGAATTACTCAAGTATAAGTTGACTACTACCCCTATTATCATCGCACCAAATTGGAGCTTACCTTTTGAGCTCATGTGTGATGCGAGCGATGTGGCGTTGGAGCGGTATTGGGGAAACGTATTAACAAGATCTTCCATCCGGTCTACTATGATAGTAAGACCATGAACGAGCCCAGGTCACTGTAGACCGAGGAAGAACTCTTTGTCATTGTCTTTTCTATGGAGAAGTTCCTCCCGTACTTGATAGGTACAAAGGTGATTGTTCACACCAACCATGCGTCGCTTTGATATTTGATGAGCAAGAAAGATTCTAAGGCAAGATTGATGCGGTGGGTACTTCTTTACAAAAGTTTGATCTTGAGATTCAAGACCGCAAGGGGAGTGAAAACCAAGTGGCGGACCACTTGTCTCGATTAGAGGAGGAGGGGAGGCCACATGATGGCCTTGAGATCAATGATTTATTTCCCGACGAGAAACTCCTATCCATTTCTATGACCGGGATGCCATGGTTTGCCGATTTGACAAAATATCTTGTGAGTGTCATTGTACCGAATGAGTTCTTTTCAAACCAAAGGAATAAGCTCAAACGGGACTGCCTTGACTACTATTGGGATGAGCCCTATCTCTTCAGAATTTGTATTGATGGTATGATACGAAGATGTGTACTAGAAGAAGAACAATGGGGAATTCTTGAGGCTTTCCACTCTTCGCCATATGGTGGTCAGCATGGTGGAGCGAGAACGACTACAAAGGTGTTATCTGTGGATTCTATTGGCCTACACTTTACAAGGACGCTAGCGATCTCGTCAAGCGTTGTGATGAATGTCAATGGGCCGGTGGGATTTCCAAGAAAAATGAGATGCCCCTCACCACCACCTTGGAGATTGATATTTTTGATGTGTGGGGAATTGATTTTATGGGTCCATTCGTCAGTTCATGTGGGAACACCTATATATTGGTAGCTTACGTGTTGAAATGGGTTGAAGCCGTGGCTTTTCCCAACAATGAATCTCAGAGTGTGGTAGCATTCTTGAAGAAGAACATATTCACAAGGTTTGGTACTCCAAGGGCCATTATTAGTGATGGGGGATCGCACTTCTGCAACAAAGCTTTTGATACTTTACTCTCCAAGTATGGTGTCACTCACAAAGTGTCGACCCCCTATCATCCTCAAGCAAGTGGAAATGTTGAAGTCTCCAACCAGAAGATCAAGAGTTCTTTGTCAAAGACTGTGAATGCCAACCGGATGGATTGGTCGAAGAAACTTGACGATGCTCTTTGGGCTTATAGGACAACTTACAAAACACCAATTGGTATGTCTCTGTATCGGTTAGTGTTCGGGAAAGCTTGTCACCTTCCAGTAGAACTTGAGCACAAGGCTATGTTGGCATTGAAAAAGCTTAATCTTGAGTGGGATGTCGCCACCAATTTAAGGATGAAACAATTGAATGAGCTTGATAAGTTCTGGTTCCATGCATATTCAAGTTGGTCCTTGTATAAGGACAAGATGAAGTACCACCACGACAAGTATATCCAGAATAAAGAATTCAAAAAAGGTGATCTTGTGCTATTGTTCAATTCTCAGTTGCGGAAGTTTTTGGGAAAGTTGAAATTCAAGTGGAGTGGCCCGTTTGAAGTTGTGCATGTAACACCTTTTGGTACTCTAGATCTGAAAAATAAGAACGATGAGGTGTTTAGAGTCAATGGGCACCGGGTGAAACATTATCTTGGCAAGGTGGATGATGGCCACGTTGTGGCGTTGGTGCATTTCAAATGATTGATAATATGCGTCATGCCGCGACGTTAAATCAGGCGCTTCTTGGGAGGCAACCCATGTTTTTTTTCTTTTTCTTGATTTTCTTCTTTAGATTAGATAGGCTTTGTTTTGTGCTAACTAGTTTTGAAGTGTATGCGGAATGGGTGTGCATTACAGGGACTGTGGAAGAAAAATTGGCTAAGTGACATAAAAGTGCGGACCGCACCAGAATTATGCGGACCGCACAATTACTCTGCAGTCGCACAATTCTGTGTACAGTCGCACCACTGGAAGGCCAAAAATTCATGATCTCTGAAGTTTGGCCAGTCAAGTTTTGCAAACAAATTGCGGCCGCACAAAATTGTGCGGTCTGCTTAAATTCTACACCCGCACTCACTTTTATGCGTACCGCAAAACTTCTTCAAGGGTACAGGTAAAGAGTGCGGACCACACTCAAAATTAAGGTAATTTTGCACCGACTAGGTCAACCTATAAATATGACCTCCATGCACTATTCACACTTTTCCCTCTCTGAGCTCTGAAACCCTAAGCAAGAACAGTGTATATACCATTCAATATCAACCTTCAAGCATTCTATCTGTGTAGATTCTCACCTGCATCCCTCATTACTGGTATGTTCATTAGATCTTTAGATTTTTCAATTTTTATTTTATTTTTTCTAGGGTTAGTGTCAGACCTAAAAATATCAATAGTTAGTCATTTTTTCTTAGAATCATGTGGGTAATATCTGAGATGTTAATTGGGGCATGGGTAAATAGTTAACTATGTTTAATTGCTCAAATGTTTCCCTAGCTGTGAGAAAATTACATAAAATGAAGAATATTTCCCTTAATTTGTAAAATGTGTGGTCCGCATAAGTAAAAGTTAGGGTAAATTAAGGTTTGAATTGTGCGTACGACACCCATAATTGTGCGGTCCACAGTGAAATTGTGCGGTCTGCACTGCTGAATGATCAGAGAAACAAGTAGTCTGAACCTAGGTTGTGCGACCGCACTCACTTTTGTGCGGTTCGCACTTGTGGTTGTGCGGCCGCAGTGAAATTTTTTGGTCCGCATTGCTGAATGATCAGATATCTCAGTAGTCTAAACCTAGGGTTGTGTGGTCGCACTCACTTTTGTGCGGGCCGTACTTGTTGTTGTGCGAACGCACTGGGAAATTGTGCGTTCCGCACTCAGCTATCTGCGGAAACACTCACTTTTGTGCAGTCTGCACTTGTAGTTGTGCGGCCGCATTATGAAATTGTGCGGTCCGCACTCGGTTGTCTTCGTCCGTACTCACTTTTGTGCGGTCCACACTCACTTTTGTGCGGTCCGCACATCCTCTTCTGGGTCTATTTTAATGCAACTTTTCAACATGGATCTGTATACACTATGAGCTTCCATTATAACTGATTCCTCTTGCTATGTGTTACAGACAATGGTTAGATGGAAGATGTGATGCACCAAAAGGGAGGGGTAAGCCCTCCCGGGGCTGAGGCTGAGGCTGAGGCTGAGGCAAGAGTAACCTACCACTTGCCATTCAGAAAATCATAAGCAAGAAAGCAACTACCAATAGACCTCCTGAATCCTCAGACACCAGTGAATATGCCCCATCTAGGGAAACCTCCGAGGGTCACTCTTTGGAGGTCCATCCTAAAACCTAAACCCATACACCACAATCCACAGGGCACTATCAACTGCGTAATGAGCCTACAGACAGCTCCTCCGCTGGTTCTGATGCAGGAAGCAAGGGTTTCGAGCCCTTCTCTTCAATTCCTCCTCCCGGACCAATCAATGTAGATGATGATGATGATGATATACCATATGACCGGAGAGGAGGTGACACCCGAGTGGGTGGCCTTGAGAGTTAAAGGAGAAGAGAGATATTGGAGGACAGATTTTTCAGTTTGATTGCCTTAAACATATTCAGAGAATGGCAGACCCAAATATCGCTCACACTCGAGCGATAGTTTTTGATGAAGGACTTGGACATTCACAATCCAAATGTCCTCAGTCAGTTCCAGGAGCGAAAGGGATGGAAATGGTTCACCCAAAATGTCCTCGATGCAAATGAGCACTTGGTTAAAGAATTTTATGCCAATGCGGCTCAAAAAGAAGGGCACCAAGGTAACCAAAGTGAGAAATCTAAAAATCCGATTTGACCCTTGTACTGTTAACAAATATGTGGGATTTGAAGAATTGGAGGCTGTCCAATACTTGGAAAAGCTAGATTTGGGTGATGCAACTCGGCCGTGGTTAGCAGAAATTCTGGCAGCTCGAGGACCACCATGTCCGTGGATCATAGCAGAGGTCCCCATAGTCCAGGCCACCCTAAATGTTTAAGCCAAAGGGTGGCAGCCATTTGTATGCAACTGCATTGATCCGTGCTTAAATGAGAATAGCCTTCCACACCCCCGAGCAGTCTTGGTGGCTTCGATTATGGCCGGGTATCCGATAAATGTTGGTTCCCTCATGTCCACCAATATTACATTAGCTGTCCAGAAGGGTGAAATATCATATCCATACACAAACTTCCTCACTAAGTACTTCAATGATCGAAGGGTGGAGCCGAGGCAGTATGATACAAAGGTAAAGGCCAAGAAACCTTTCTCATGGTACCACCTACAGGATGCTGACAACCCGAAGTTCAAGGGTAAGGCAACTACTTCCACTGGCCAGTCTGAGGAGCCAAGGGTAGTAGTTATTGATTCATCTGCTGAGCCTTCCACAGCTGCCATGCCTTCTACAACAGCCATCCCACCACCTTCTTCATCCAGGACATCAACTCCTTTATAAGTACCAGCTTCTTCCAGTTATCCACAGACTGCGCTGCGAGTCTCCCAGACATTGGTGAGTCTCAACCACTGGATGCAGGAAGCTACTTCAAAGCTGTCTGACATATCTAGTGTTGTTGCATCATAGTCCTTTTGCCCAGAAGCCCCACAGGTACCTCCATAAGTGGAGGAAACTTTGAAGAAGATTTTGGACAACCAGAAGATCATTATGGAGACTCTGGTGGCACATGGGGAGGCCATTGAGGAGTTGGGGAAGCAAACAAAGAAGATGCGGAAGTCTCAGGCATCGAAGAAGTTAGTTGAGAAGTTGAGCCAGAAGGTTACCAAGATTGCATATGCCGGAGATCTACCATTGGACCTACTTATAGAGACAACAGCCCCAGCAGTACAGGCAGCACCAGAGGCATCTGAGGCAGCAACCGGCCAGTTTGAGGAGCCGGATGCTACTGCCCACATCGCTGAGGAGATGATCCAGATGCTCAACAACCCGGTTGTCCGTCAGCCAGGTGTTGATGAGATACAACTTGAGGAGACTGAGGGTGCTGAGGATACTATGCAGACTGAGGGTGCTGGAGATGACGTGCAGACTGAGACCACTTAGGGAGTTCTCTTAACTCTCTACCCTTCCATGTTCTTATTTTTGTTAAGCATTGGGGACAATGCTTATTTTTCATTTGGGGGGTGGTCTACTTTTGATGATTGATTGACATTGATTTTGGCCTGTAATAACTCTGATACTATTTTTTTTCTTTTATCTTTATTTTCTCTTTGGTATGTATATATTCTTCCCTTTCGTTTGATGTATATATTTAGTTTCCCTTATGTATATTTTCATTTTACTTCATTTGTATATATTCATTTATCTTGCTTTCCGTAGTTTATTTCGTAGCCTCTTTAGTTTGACTTTCTTAGTTGCATAACTTCTTATTTACTTTAATAGTTTCTTTTGGATTTGCTAGCTTCTTTTTATGTTTTGAGTGATCAATAAGCCTTTGGTTTTTGGTTCTTTCCAAAGGCAGATTTTGTGTGAACCGGGTGGCTCTTCCCAATGATGGATGGCGTGACAACCTTCTTAATGTATTGTGTCCATTTTTTTTCTTATTTAGGCAGAAATAGTAGTAATGTATAAAAGGGTCACTTAGTACCAACATACTTAATTATGCGCTTATGGTTAAAAATAAGTTTTTGTATAGAAATAGTTCTAGTTAGTGACCTTGTGAATCTTGTGTTGACTTAGGCAATCATCGGGTGGTTTAGTTGAACCATAGCAATTTTCAATCTTGAATGCGGTTATTGTGGGCCCTCGACTCCTTTCTCTTTAACAATCCGGTTGTGTGAGAGGTGAGGTGTTTTGTTACAAGTCCAAGTTCCTGTGCGAATGGTCTAGAACTTGCCCCGAATGTGTTTCTAGGTGAAATTCTAAGTTAGCTTGGCTTGAAAAGTGATTGTAGGCCCTCCTTGGCCCGTTTTAAATTGTCCATGGCCTACCAATGATATCATCCTTCGTAAACCCTTTTGAGCCTAAAGCCTTTCTATTAAATAACCACATTACAAGCCTTTAACCGTTTTATAGTGACTCTCTCTTGGCACCCGACTTTTCTTTAGAACTCATGTGATTCCATTGGCAAGAACATAAGTTTAGGGGAGATAGCTGCTCAAACCGCAGCAGCAAACGCTATCCGTACAGTAGTGGATCAAGGTATGCAACGAGCAGAAGTCATGATAAAAGGTCCCGGTCTCGGAAGAGATGCAACATTACGAGCTATTCGTCGAAGTGGTATGTTAAAAGATGGTTTAGAAGCACAAAAAGACAAAAAAAAAAATGAAAAAGAGGAAAAGACAAAGAAAAAGAAAGGAAGAAAAAAGAAAAACACAAAAAGAAAGTGAATAATGTGAAAGGGTTGAAAAAATGCAAAAGAAAGAAAAAGCGCAAAGCATGGAGAAAGTAAAGAGGGAGATCATGAATAGCATGGCAAAGAAAGAGGGATGTCAAGTTTCTCTAATCCCCCTAAAGGAAAAAAATGATTCAAAGAGTCGGCAAAGCATGAGCCAACAAGAGAATATGAAGTGCTAAAGGAAAGATGAACTGTTCCCATTCTGATATTACCTTCCTTAATCCAAAAGCCTTCATTACATACCGAAAAAGCCCTACGTGATTTCAAGCCGAGAAAGCTTACATTAGTGGTGATCTACATGAGGGGTAAGCATATGGTACTTAGAGTCAGGCTTGTGACATTCTTTTGAGAGTGATGGGAGAGTTTTCCTCGAGTCATTGTTTTGAACTCTTCATTCGTGAGTGAGATGAGCTTTCGGAAAGTATAGGAGGAGGAGTTTGGGATCCACAACGACTTGCATGAAAGTTTGAGCTTCCTTGATGAACAAAGTCAACCATTGATGCTCAAGTGTCACATTAGAGCCATTTATGCTTCAATTTTCAAATCATAGGCTTGTTAATGATTCATGAGCGCATGGTTAATTGTTGGTCCCAATTGATTTGTGTTTTGACTCAACTTAGGCCAGCTGAAATATTCCTTTTTCTAATGGAGGTGGGAATTGGCTTAATTGCTTGGGGACAAGCAAAAACTTAAGTTTGGGAGAGTTGATAAGCAGGGATTTTGACCGCTTATTTCTCTTTTACTTGTGTTTTAGCTCAAAAATGCTTAAAGGTATCCCCGAGAACTAATGAAGTGAGCTTTCTTGAAGGATTATTGGGAAACGAGCCAAAGAAGTGAAAATCAACTAAAAAGGAGTCAAAATTGGTCACAGACCAAAATAGAGCAAAAGTGTTTGTAGTGCGGACAGCACAATACTGTGTGCAGCCACAAACAATAAAGGAACCCTGTCAAAATCAGCTTCAGAGTATGCAGACCAAATAATTATGGTGCGGTCGCAGAAGAGAGGTTCACAGACTTGGAAATTTTGAGCAATTGAAGATGTGCGGCCGCAGAAGCCAGTGTTCGACCGCAGGGGAAGATATTCAGAGAACCTTGAAGTGAAGTTGTGCGGAACATACGATTATTGTGCGGCGGTAGAAGCCAGTGTGGAGCCGCACTCACAAATGTGCGGTCCGCAGAAGCAAGTCTAGATCCCAACTCAAGTCAAGTGTGTGGCCGCACTCAGGCATGTGCGGTCCGCACAACTAGATGAAGTTAAACCGCATCTTACTTTTATGCGACCGCAGAAGGACCTGTTGACTAGTCAAGCTCAGAGTGCGGAACGCACTCAGAATTATGCCGCCGCACAACCTTCGAAGGGGCATTTTTGTCAGATATTTTCAGCTTAGTATAAATAGGACTTTTTGTCATTTTTAGGTCAAGTTTTAGTTTTGGGAGAGCACCTGAGTCGTTATTATTTACTCCTCAAGTAATTTTGTACTAGATTTGTCTCCAAACATTAGATTTGCTTCTCATAATTAATTATTATGGATTCTATCTTTATTTCTTTTGTAATTTTTGTATTTTTCACGAGTAGCTAAATTTCTAGCTAGGGTTGTAACCCAACCCTAGTGTGGGTATTTGATGGGTGTTTAATTTAGCTCTTGTTTGTGATTGGGTTAGTTATATTTAGCCTAGTTCTTTCTTGAACTCAAGAATTAATGGTTGCAAACATTGGTTCATGCATAATTGACTTAGTCTCTACTTGAGAAAGAGAGACTAAGTCTAGGAAAACTTGGCTAACAAGAAATTGGGGTGAACTCAAATAATTGATAGCCCCAATTAAAGGGTTGAATCTAGAGATAATAAGACCCGACTTGAGCTATTATCACTTGTATTGTGCAATGCCCACTTGGACCTGAGAAAGCCAAATTGGGCAAAATCACTCAAACTACCGAGAGGTATAGAGTGAGTAGTCGAGTGTGATTACTATATTACAATTCCGACAAATCAAACTTGCCTAGTTTACAACCCATTAGGTAACCACCTAGGTGGAAGTCACGGCCCTAGACCCTTTTATCAATTGAAAAACAACTCAAAATAAAAAATATTGTCTCTTAGTTTTCTAATTGCAAACAATAGAACAAGGTAGAAGTAGAACAACAACCGATATTGTGGAAGTGTAATTAGGGTCAAAACATACATTCACGCTAAATATATACCTAATCCCTATTCTAACTTCCTGTGGATTCGATCCCGACCTTCGTTGGGTTTATTATTGCATCGATCGCCTTGTTACCTAATTGTGGTGTGCCTTTGGATGAGATCAACCTTGCGAACCTATCTAGAGTCAAGGTCACTCTACGCTGATGATGATTTTCCATATAGTCACATATTCTCCAACTGAAGAATTCTTGACGATAGTTGCCTTCTGAAGATATTGTATCAACCATATTTGTAACAAAAGATTACATCCCTAAAAGTAGATCGCACCATGCTTGCAAAGGTCTAACGCTCGATACTTTTCTTCAAAGATCATAAGGATAATGACATAGGCATGACCATCAAGCCTTTCAAACACAACCTAAGCAACCATAGCCAAACGGGTATGAAACTTTCCTTCATGTTTCAAGAATACCATAAGCCCTAGAAAACGCACAATAAAAGTAAAAACCCTTCAATCAATCCAATATCTAGATGTTATGGCAATATTTTCATGAAACTCTCTATATACCTTGCCATTCCCAAATCGTTCAGACATGAAATCCAATGAGATCCAGGATTTTTCCGAGCAGTCAAGTTCATGTTTCTTTTTTATTCCAAAAGCTCGAAAAAACACTTACGTCACCGATTATCTGGTACAAGGAGAATGAGACTATCCCAATTAAGCTTAGCAAAATCTCCAATTTCTTCTAGCAACAGAGTCATATTCAGGTTTCCAAATCGAAAGACGACCCATTTCTCATCGCAAAAGATAATCGCAACTTCATTGAGTTCCTTGAACGACTTGACCCCCCCCCCTCTTTAAGGTTGGAAAGTTTCCTAATACATGCCTAGCATGATTCTAGTCACATTTAAGAACATCATTCCGCTAATCAAGCAATTTGGAGGGGACAACTTGAACCATACCAAATCTAAAAATATTGTGCTTCATTTTTACCTGTGTCACAAAAGATTTACCTTCCCTCTCATAAATTTGATTATTTTATGATAAAGTTTTTATATTGACACATTTGCTTCTAAATAATGCATATAAAGTATGAAAGTGGTCACTTGGGATTGCAAAATTCATATAGACTTTGCTAGAGTTTTAACGACTCAGCCGGCCATTTTGTGCATTTGATCCCCTTTTATGCTTAGCGTGCGCTTACTTATTTTTTTGTAACTTGTGGGGATGGTTGATTTGGTTCCAGGAAGTCTTTGGAATGAATTGGAACACTTAGTCCCATTGTTGGAAGCTTAAGTTATGGGAGTTGAGCAAGGTTTGACTTTTGTGTTAACAACCTCGGATTCATATTTTGATGGTTCCAATAGGTTCGTATGGTGATTTTGACTTAGGTGTATGTCTGAATTTGGATCTATAGGTTCCTAGGATGATTTGTCTCTTTTTGTCAAAAGTTGACAATTTGAAGGTTTAGATATTTCTTAAGTTTGACCATGGCTTGACTTTAAGACTATCGGATTTGAGTTGTTATTTTGGGACTTGGAATATGTCTGTTTTGTCATTTGATACTTGTATGCAAAGTTTAGTTTATTCCGAGTTGGTTTGCTAGGAATCAGGTGATTGGTTGTGAATATTGAAGTTCTGGAGTTTCAAATCTCGCATGATGCATTTTGGTGCTTGATTCGTCTTATTAGAGGTTATTTTGATGTTTTGAGCTTGCGAGCAAGTTATTATGAAGTTTATATACTTGTGCGAATGTTTCCTTTGGGGATCGAGGGACTCAAGTGAGTTTTAACTTAATTTCAGACTGGTTTGGTGAAGCTTCAATTTTGCTTGTGCCGCAGACCTCACATTTTCTCATCTTCTTGCATTTGCGATGCCTCGCATTTGCGTAGTGGGGATCACATTTTCGATGCTGGGGTAGTGAAGTCCTTCTTCGCATTTGTGAAGCTGGTGCTGCAAATGCTACAATCCAAAATTGCAAAGGAGGGGTCCGAATTTGCAATACATGGTAACACTTGCAATCTTCCTGGTCGCAATTGCGATATCAGAGGTGGAGGGTTTCAGTACGCTTTTGCGATGCATTTCTCGCAATTGCGAACCTCTAATCACACTTGCGACTTATGCAGCTTAACATTTAGAAGGGGTTTCAGGACTTAGACCCATTTTCTCATATTTTGAGCCCTAAAGTTGGAGAGGGGCGATTTTTGTAGAGGATTTTCACACAAGGCAATTGGATAGTGATTTTCACTTTATTTTAATATTATATACTGATTTTCCATGAATGTTTATACCTAAATCATTGAATATGGAAAGGAATTTTAGGGAGGATTTTGACTATATTTTGAAACAATAAAAATTAGAAATTTGAGAGTCGATTTGGACTCGGTTTAGGAATCTAATCATATATATCGACTCGTGGGGTTATGGGTAATGGGGATCTACCCCTTGAACTGAGTTTTGACTGTGGGGTCGAGGTTGACTTTTTGTTGACTTTTGAGAATTTGGCAAAGGTTTAGACTTTATTGTTTGGAATTGATTCCTATAACATTGTTTGATGTTATTAAATTATTTGTGGCTAAATTACTGCGGAGCGGAGGTAAATTTTAGAGGAAAGGTTACATTAGAAGATTGATTTGGTCTTATTGAGGTAAGTATCTTGCCTAACCTTGTGTGAGAAAAAATCCTTAGGATTTGGCCTTATTTGCCTATTTGTGTTATGTGAAAAGCAACGTGTACGCGAGGTGATGAGCATGTACACAAGTACTATGTGTTTTTTATTACCTGATTAGGCCTTATATTATTAATATGCCTTAATTTGATGATATTCTTTATATAATGCATTCTTAATCACTTTGTGACTACATGAGCTTGATTGCTACGATTGAATTTAGCCGTAATCATGCTTTATATGTTAAACATCCATCCATAATTTTTTATTATTGTCATGTCCTTGTGCACCTTATTGATAAATTATGGGCTTATATCTTTGATGGAAATTTGGCATATTGCTTTGTATTGATTATTTCACATATAGATATGTTTGCGGATTAATTGGGTGTTGGCACGAGGTCTTTGCCATGCGATTATGATTATTGTTATGCACATGTGACGAATCAAGGGTGGCATTCTCAGGTTTGCACATGTGGCGAAATAAGGGTGGCGATCTTGATCATGCACATGTGGTGGAATAAGGATAACATTCTTGATTATTGTACATGTAGCAAAATAAGGATGGCATTATTGATGATTTTTCTGTGATGGTTTGAGGGATATTGTAAAGACCCGGTATGTCGTTACGTAAAATCTGCTTTATAATTACTGTAATTGACTTGTTATAGGTTGGTTATATTGTTATTGACGTTTTAGAGTTGGTAGGCTTGAAATCGAATGGTTGTAGTGAGAGTTCAGTCATTTAGTCTTTAAAAATAGCATTGAAATGGGAAAAGTCAATTGAGAGTTGACTTATTGGTAAACGACCTCGGAATGCAGATTTTATGGCTCGGATAGCTTCGTTAGGTGATTTGGGACTTAGGAGTATGTTCAGAATAATTTTGTGATGGCCGGTATAGAATTAGGCTTGAATTGACGAAAGTTAGTTCTTGGCGATTTCCGGTCGGCAGTGAAAAATAGGCTATCGGGGTCGGAATGGAATTCTGATAGTTGGAACATTTTTGTAATGTCATTTTGGATATGTCTGCAAAATTTCAGGTCAATCGGAGTTGTTTTGGATAGTTGAGCATCGTTGGTGGATTTTAGAAATATCAAAGTTCTTAGGCTTGAATCCGACGTGATTTTGGTGTTTAGATGTTATTTTTAGTGTTTTGAGAGTGAAACTAAGTTTGAATGATCATATGTGATGTGTTGGTATAGTTGGTTGGGGTACCGAGGGGCTCGAGATTGATTTCGGATGGTTAACGGGAAGTTTGGAACTTGAAATATGCAGCTACGACTGCTGGTGTAATCGCACCTGCGGAAGTTTGACCGCAGGTGCAGGCCCGCAGGAGCGGACAAGGCACCACAGGTGCGGGGAAGGTCGCGGGTTCGGTTAGTGGGACCGCAGGTGCGGTCTCACAGGTGCGAAAAATGGGCCACAGGTGCGGAATCCCTGGGCAGAAAGTATAAATTAAAACCCTCCACGACCATTAAACCTTTTAACACCATTTTTGACCGGGAAGAGAGCTTGGAGGCGATTTTGAAGAGGGAAAATCAGTGTTCTTCATAGAGGTAAGTATTTTGGATATTAAAACTCGTTTATAGGTGATTAAGGAACATAATCTCAGTGTTAAAATCATGAAAATCAGTAGAAAAAGGTGGGGTTAGGGCTTGAGATTATGAGACCTTTAGAGATCGATTTGAGGGGTCAAACGAACTTCGATTTTAGCGTTCTTTATATGTACGGACTCGTGAGAGGACGAAGATCAGTTTGGTATAAAAAACATTCTGAATTTGGGGATGCGGGAGGGGAGTCGGGTTTTGACCGAATTCGGAATTTTTAGCTAAATTCGATATTTTTCAATTGGAATTTATTCCTTGAGCATAATTTGGTGATAAAAATCTGAACTTGGTGGATTTGGAGCATCCGAAAGTTGATTCGAAAGGCAAACACATTGCGAAGTAATTTCGGGCTAGTTTGAGGTAAGTAATGTTTTTAAATCCTGTCCCGAGGGTATGAAACCCCGGACTATGCACCCTTTCACAAGTTTTGGAATGCAAAAGTTGAAACTTTTGAGATATATTCCCTATTTAGGCGACTATTGAGTTGCTAAATCAACTTTAAGCCTATGCTTAATTAGTATTTATATATTACGATATGCTTTTGACTGTAAGCCAGGTTTGGGGCCTAGTGCCGACTTGTTTACCCCTTGGGGGTTGTGTTTACTATATTTTCCTCACTGATATGGTATGATTTTACACTTAGTCTTTTCCTGTGAAATGTTTTTGACACTCAGAGTATTTTGATACTATTTCTTGAAAATGAAACACTGTTTTGGGTCGAGAACCCGGTATGTTATGGCCTAAGGGCAAATCGAGAGTGTCTGACTAAGTGAGGCTTTCAGGCCTATATTGTGAGAGGCTTTCAGGCCTATATTGTGAGAGGCTGTCAGGCCTATATTGTGAGAGGCTGTCAGGCCTATATTGTGAGAGGCTTTCAGGCCTATATTGTAAGAGGCTTTCAGGCTTATATTGTGGGAGGCTTTCAGGCCTATATTGTGAGAGGCTTTCAGGCCTATGTTGTTATAGCGCTTGGGCTGTAGGAGCCCCTCCGGAGTCTGTACACACCCCTAGTGAGCGCAGGTACCTAATGAGTGATGCCCGCGGGGCTTATGCTGAGTGATTGTGAGGTTGCCTGATGCGCAGAGTGATTGTGAGGTTTCCTGATGGGCTGATACTGAAAGAAATTGTTTCGAGAAATGTTTATGGCCCGATGGGCAGTTTTACGAAGATTTTTACTGAGTTTACGAACTATGATTTACTTTGGTTTTCAAACTGGGTTTTACTTAGAATTTTACTTAGATATACTGATATTACACTTGTTCCAAGGGATTTCTGGAAACTGATTTTAAACTCATGTATTTGATGAATACTATCTGGTGACTTGGTGTTTTACTGGCTTTTGTGAATTGGTGTATCTGTACTATGTGTTTTATAATTCTCAGACTGTGATTTATTTTCATTACTACTGAGTTGTCGTACTTATAAAGACTCCATGTGCCTCAGTGCACAGATTCAGGTACCGATTTGGAGCAGTAGCTGCCTTGCTCGTAGCAGCAGTTCACGGGATTTCGAGGTAGCTGTCCAGCGTCCACAAATTCTCCATCTCCCTTCCTTGATTAATATTCGAAATTGATTCATAGACATTTATTATGACATTAGCAGAGTTAGGTTTATTTCTTTTTAGATGCTCATGATCATTGACTCCAATCTTGGGAGGTTTGTTTAGGTTTTGTTTAGACTATTATTGGGGAATCAAGATTTAAATAATTTATTTTATTGCTATGCTTGCTGTTTATCATTGTAATGTGAACTATTATAAAAGAACCAATGCGTAGTAAAGTGATGGTTGGCTAGCCTAGTTCCACGATAGGCGCCATCACGGCCTGTTAGGATTTTGGGTCGTGACAACTTGGTATTAGAGCACTAGGTTACATAGGACTCAACGGTCATGCGCAGGTTCGGTAGAGTCTTGCGGATCGGTACGGAGACGTCTGTACTTATCTTCGAGAGGCTGCAGAAATCTTAGGAAAAATCTCAATTTCTTGTACTCTTTCTTGCCAATCTATAGATTCTTGAAATCTAAACTCATGTTGTTTCATTCTCTCACAAATGGTGAGGACACACAATACCGATCAGGGTGACCAGACACCAGCCAGACCCATAAGGGGTCAAGGCCGTGGTAGAGGTAGAGGACCAGCTTAGGCAGCAGCCGGGGTAGTACCACAGGATCTCCCTATCGTTCAGGATCAGGTTCCCGCCGATGGTGCTTCAGCGGGACAGGCTCAGGCACCGACAGTGCCTATTGTTATTCCGGGTCTTCAGGAGACTCTGGCTCAGATATTGACGGTATGTTCCAATTTAGCTCAGGCAGTTGCTATGTCCACTACTGCCACTGCAGCTCAGGCCGGGGAAGGCAATCAAACTCCAGCTGGCCGGACACCTGAGCGAGTTGTTCAGGGTATTCAGGCATCGGGAGCAGCTCCAACTCAGCCGGTTGCCCCAGTTCAGGATTTTGTGGTTCCAACTATGCCCGAGGATGAGCAATGTAGACTGGAGAGGTTCAGCAGACTTAAGCCTCCGACTTTCAGTGGCACAGAGGGTGAGAATGTACAAGGTTTTCTAGATAAATGCCAGAGGATACTACGTACTGCGGGTATTTTGGAGACCAGTGGGGTATCATTTGCTACATTTCAGTTTGCGGGTGCTGCTTTCACTTGGTGGGAGGCATTCGAGAGGCGTAGGCCGGTTGGTTCAGCACCACTCACATGTCAGCATATCTCCATGATCTTTTTGGAGAAGTATGTTCCTCAGTCCCATAGAGAGGAGCAACGTAGACAGTTTGAGCAGCTGCGTCAGGGAGAGTTGTCAGTTACTCAGTACGAGATGAGGTTCTCTGAGTTGGCTAGACATGATTTTGAGATTGTCCCTACTGGCAGGGAGAGGATTAGGAGGTTTGTAGACTGTATTACTTATCAGCTTTGGATCTTGATGACCAGAGAGAGAGTGTCTGGAGCTGCATTTGAGCAGGTTGTTGACATTGCTCGGGACATTGGGTCAGTCCGTCGGCAGGATCATAAGGATAGGGAGGTCAAGAGGCCTCGGGGATCAGGTAGCTTTAGTGGTGCCCCTTCTAGAGGGCAGTTTCAACACAACATAGGTCATTCATTTAGACCTCCACAACCAGTTCGCCCAGCTTATAGTGGTGTATCCTTGGGGCAAGGTCCTTGCAATTCTCATCAGGGACATTCATCTTTTAGTGCCCTCCCAGCTCAGAGCTCCGCCTGAGCATCATCTTATCAAGGCTCTTCTATGCATGTTTCATCTGGTGGTCATCAGGGTGATAGAGGTTCTCGTAAGTTTTCATCTCCGACTTCAGGTGGTTGTTATAAGTGTGGAGAGTTCAGACATGGGTGGAGGCAGTGTACCCGTCGTCCTAGTAGTTCATCTCAGCAGAGGGTCCAGCCCTCGGCTTCAGCCCCAGTCACTTCACCACCCACCTAGGATGCTAGGGGTGGTGGTCAGGCAGCTAGAGGTCGTCCTAGAGGGGGAGGTCGAGCAGGTGGAGGCCAGCCGCGTATTTATGTACTTCCGGCTAGGCCTGATGCTATGGCATCTGATGCAGTGATTACAGGTACTATTTTAGTTTGTCATAATGATGCTTTGGCTTTATTTGACCCTAGTTCCACGTACTCTTATGTCTCATCCTATTTTGCTCATTTTCTGAATATGCCCCGTGAGTCTCTAGTTACTTCTGTTCATGTTTCGACTCCGGTGGGTGATACTATTGTTGTGGACCGTGTGTATCGGTCGTGTCTTATATCTATTGGGGGTTTGGAGACCCGAGTGGACTTGATGTTACTCAGTATGGTTGATTTTGATGTGATTCTGGGCATGGATTGGTTATCCCCATGTCATGCGATTCTTGATTGTCACGCTAAGACCATGAATCTAGCTATGCCCGGAGTTCCGAGAGTTGAGTGGAAGAGGTCTATAGAGCATGTGCCTAGCAGAGTGATTTCTTATTTGAAGGCTCAACGTATGGTTGAGAAAGAGTGTGAATCGTATCTTGCTTTTGTGAGGGATGTTAGTAGTGAGACTCATTCTGTTGATTTTGTTCCTGTAGTTCGTGATTTTCTGGATGTATTCGCTGCAGATCTGCCAGGCATGCCATCTGACAGGGATATTGATTTTGGTATTGACTTGGTTCTAGACACTCAGCCTATCTCTATCCACCTTACTGCATGGCACCAGCGGAGTTGAAAGAATTAAAAGAGAAACTTCAGGAACTCTTAGATAAGGGGTCTATTCGGCCTAGTGTGCCGCCTTGGGGTGCACCGGTGTTGTTTGTGAAAAATAAGGATGGTTCGATGCGCATGTGTATTGATTACAGGCAGCTGAATAAGGTTACGATGAAGAATCGTTATCGTTTGCCTCGCATTGATGACTTATTTGATCAACTTCAGGGAGCTAAGGTGTTCTCCAAGATTGATTTAAGGTCTGGGTATCATCAGCCGAAGATTCGGGATTCTGACATTCCGAAGACTGCTTTCAGGACCAGATATGGTCATTACGAGTTTTTGGTTATGTCATTTGGGCTGACCAATGCCCCAACAACGTTCATGCAATTGATGAATAGTGTGTTTCAGCCTTACCTTGATTTGTTTGTCATTGTGTTCATTGATGACATCCTGATTTATTCTCGTAGCCAGGAAGAGCATGCTCATCACTTGAGGATTGTGTTACAGAGACTGAGGGAGGAGAAGCTTTTTGCAAAATTCTCCAAGTGTGAGTTTTGGCTTGGTTTAGTAGCTTTCTTGGGGCACGTGGTGTCTAGTGATGGTATTCAGGTTGATCCGAAGAAGATTGAGGCGGTGCAGAGTTGGCCCAGACCGTCCTCAGCTACTGAGATTAGGAGTTTCCTTGGGTTGACGGGATATTACCGTCGCATTGTGGAGGGATTCTCTTCTATTGCTTCACCATTGACTGGATTGACTCAGAAGCGTGCTCCATTCAGATGGTCCGACGAGTGTGAGGAGAGCTTTCAGAAGCTCAAGTCAGCATTGACCACAACTCCGGTACTAGTTTTGCCTACTGGTTCAGGTTCTTACACAGTCTATTGTGATGCTTCTAGAGTTGGCTTAGGAGTGGTGTTGATGCAGGATGGTAGGGTGATTGCCTACGCGTCTAGACAGTTGAAGGTGCACGAGAAGAACTATCCAGTGCACGATCTCGAGTTAGCTGTTATTGTTCATGCCTTAAAGATTTGGTGGCATTATTTGTATGGAGTATAGTGTGAGATTTTCACTGATCATCGTAGCTTGCAGTATCTGCTAAGGCAGAAGGACTTGAATTTGCGTCAGAGAAGGTGGTTAGAGCTTCTTAAGGATTATGACCTTACTATTTTGTATCACCCGGGGACGGCCAATGTAGTGGCCGATGCCATGAGTCGCAGAGCCGAGAGTTTGGGGAGTCTATCTTACCTTTCAGCAGCAGAGCGACCGTTAGAACTTGATGTTCAGGCTTTAGCGGGTCAGTTAGTGAGATTGGATTTGTCAGACCCTCCACGGGTGGTAGCTATCATGGCTTCCTGGTCTTCTTTATTTGATCAGATTAAGGCACGACAGTATGATGACCGACACTTGTTAGTTCTTCAGGATAGAGTCCGTAGAGATGATGCCAGAGATGTGACTATTGGTGATGACGGTGTTATGAGGATGCATGGCCGTATTTGCGTGCCCAATGTAGAGGGTATTCGAGAGTTGATATTAGCAGAGGCTCACAGCTCGTGGTATTCTATTCATCCGGGTGCCGCGAAGATGTATCAGGATTTGAGACAACAGTATTGGTGGAGGTGGATGAAGAGAGATATTGTTGAGTATGTAGCACGGTGTCTCAACTGCCAGCAGCTCAAGTATGAGCACTAGAGACCAGGTGGACTACTTCAGAGGTTAGATATTCCATACTGGAAGTGGGAGCGAATCACAATGAACTTTGTAGTTGGGCTTCCACGGGCTTCGAAGGGTTTTGATGCTATTTGGGTCATTGTGGATAGATTGACCAAGTTCGCGCACTTCATTCCTGTCAGCACTCCTTATACTTCAGAGAGGTTAGATGGTATTTACATTAAGGAGATTGTCTGGTTGCATGGAGTTCCGGTTTCTATCATTTCTGACAGAGGTACTCAGTTCACATCTCAGTTTTGGAGGGCCTTACAAAGAGGTATGGGTACTGATGTAGAGTTGAGCACTGCATTTCACCTTCAGACCGACGGGCAGTCGGAACGGACTATTAAGATATTAAAGGATATGTTACGGGCTTGTGTGATTGATTTTGGTGGTTCATGGGATCAATTTCTGCCATTAACGAAGTTTGCATATAATAACAGCTATCAGTCCAGTATTCAGATGGTCCCGTATGAAGCTTTATATGGTAGGAGGTGTAGATCTCCGGTTGGTTGATTTGATCCTGGTGAGGCTAAGTTATTGGGCACAGATTTGATTCAGGATGGGTTGGAGAAGGTGAAGTTGATTCAGGAGCGACTTCGCATGACGTAGTCTAGGCAAAAAAGCTATACGGACCGGAAGGTCCGGGATGTGTCATTTATGGAAGGTGATAGGGTACTGCTGAAGGTATTACCCACGAAGGGCGTTATGATGTTCGAAAAGAGAGGAAAGCCGAGTCCTTGATTTATTGGCCCTTTTGAGGTGCTTCAGAAGGTTGGAGAGGTGGCTTATAGACTTTCCTTGCCACCCAGCCTATCGAGTGTTCATCCGGTATTTCATGTGTTGATGCTCAGGAAATATGTTGGTGACCCGTCTCATGTGTTAGATTTCAAACTGGTTCATCTCGAGGGTGATATGTCATATGAGGTGGAGCCAGTAGCTATTTTGGCTCGTGAGGTCAGAAAGTTGAGATCTAAGGAGATATCATCAGTGAAGAAGCAGTGGAGAGGTTAGCCAGTGGAGGAGGCTACTTGGGAGACCGAGCGGGAGATGTAGTGCAAATATCCTCACTTGTTTGAGACTCCAGGTATGTTTCCAGACCTGTTCGAGGACGGACGTTTGTTTAAGAGGGGGAGAATGTAACGACTCGGTCTGTCGTTACATAAAATCTGCATTATAATTACTGTAATTGACTTGTTATAGGTTGGTTATACTGTTATTGACGTGTTAGAGTTGGTAGGCTTGAAATCAAATGGTTGTAGTGAGAGTTCAGTCATTTAGTCTTTAAAAATAGCTTGGGAAAAGTCAACTGAGAGTTGATTGGTAAACGACCTCCGAATGTGGATTTTATGGCTCGGATAGCTTCGTTAGGTGATTTGGGACTTAGGAGTGTGTTCAGAATAATTTTGTGATGTCCGGTGTAGAATTAGGCTTGAATTGGCGAAAGTTAGTTTTTAACGATCTCCGGTAGGCAGTGGAAAATAGGATATCGGGGTCGGAATGGAATTCCGACAGTTGTAACATGTTCGTAATGTCATTTTGGATATGTATTCAAAATTTCAGGTCAATCGGAGTTGTTTTGGATAGTTTGAGCATCGTTGGTGGATTTTAGAAATATCAAAGTTCTTAGGCTTGAATCCGACGTGATTTTGGTGTTTAGATGTTATTTTTAGTGTTTTGAGAGTGAAACTAAGTTTGAATGATCATATGTGATGTGTTGGTATAGTTGGTTAGGTTTTCGAGGGGCTCGGGATTGATTTCAGATGGTTAACGGGAAGTTTGGAACTTGAAATATGCAGCTACATGTGCTGGTGCTGGTGTAACTGCACCTGCGGAAGTTTGACCGCAGGTGCAGGGAAGGTCGCGGGTGTAGTTAGTGGGACCGCAGGTGCGGTCTCACATGTGCGAAAAATGGGCCGCAGGTGCGGAACCCCTGGGCAGAAAGTATAAATTAAAACCCTCTGCGACCATTAAACCTTTTAACACCATTTTTGAACGGGAAGAGAGCTTGGAGGCGATTTTGAAGAGGGAAAATCAGTGTTCTTCATAGAGGTAAGTATTTTGGACATTAAAACTCGTTTATAGGTGATTAAGGAACATAATCTCAATGTTAAAATCATGAAAATCAGTAGAAAAAGGTGGGGTTAGGGCTTGAGATTATGAGATCTTTAGGGATCGATTTGAGGGGTCAAACGAACTCCAATTTTAGCGTTTTTTATATGTACGGACTCGTGAGAGGACGAAGAACATTTTGGTATAATAATTTTTGAGTTTCGGGATGCGATCCTGGGGGTCGGGTTTTGACCGAATTCGGATTTTTGAGCTAAATTGGAATTTATTCCTTAAGCATAATTTGATGATAAAAATCTGAACTTGGTGGATTTGGAGCATCCGGAAGTTGATTCGAAAGGCAAACGCATTGCGAAGTAATTTCGGGCTAGTTTGAGGTAAGTAATGTCTTTAAATCCTGGCCTGAGGGTATGAAACCCCGGACTATGCACCCTTTCACGGGTTTTGGAATGCAAAGGTTGAAACTTTTGAGATATATTCCCTATTTAGGCGACTATTGAGTTGCTAAATCGACTTTAAGCCTATGCTTAAATAGTAATTATATATTACGATATGCTTTGGGCTGTAAGCCATGTTTGGGGCATGTGCCGACTTGTTTTGTTACACCCCATGTTTTCGTACGTGGAAGTATGCCACAAGTAAATCGACGTAAGTTCTGGAATGAAATTTATTTTGAATTTATAAGTATCACGCTATTTCAAACAAGGGATAAGTAAATTTATAAATATGAGAGGGTAAGAATATTGAAAAAAATGAGTTTCGTCGATGTTTGGCATTTTGGGATAAAATATGGCCCGCGCTCAAATACTCGATATGGACTAGTACCATACAAGGTACCACATGGCCATGATAGTAAGGTATATAAGGTGTGTTAAAAGTGAGTAGTATTTTAAGCAATTGAGATAATTCTTAATTATGTAGATAATTGGGTAATTATTAGTTAAGGGGGGATTAACAATTAACTAAGATATTGGTGGTTGATTGATTGAGAATAGATAAGCTAAAAGGTGGCATCCATAGAGGTCTTGAATAAATGACTCATTAATCACATGCTAAGGTGGCTTATTTATGTTAGTTGTGGGGCTTAGTCATCANAGCACACAGTGATAACTTTTATAATCTCTAAGACCATTCAAACAAACTTTCCCTACACTAGTAACGTGAATTCTAAGAACTCCAATCAAGCTTTCCATACATTTGTAATGATATAAGTTTAAGCCAAAAGCCTTCCATTTCAACGTTAACTCTAAACTCTTGAGAAGAGTTTCAGAAAGTTTCCATACATAATGTTAAGCTAATTCTCTTGAGAAAGAGTTTGACAAAAGATGGTTCAAGTCTTGAGTGGATCGATAAAGAAGGAAAGACACCATTAATCTAGCGTGCATGAAGTCGAATGTCTTGAATATTGCAAAATCTTACTTGAGCTTGGTGCTAATGTCAATGCTTACCGGCTGAGGTTTGTTAAGGCCATTCCTTCTTTCTTTTGGCATGGTCCAAATTATACTGAAGAAACGAGAAAATA
>ML264935.1:19275-38659 GCA_005239495.1 Nicotiana undulata | reverse complement strand
GGTTCAGGTCGTGATGGCACCTAACGGCGAGGTTAGGCAAGCCAACATATGAATCCTTAGGAGATACTACCCCATAACTCGATATTCCAGTTATTTACAATTTAAAACAATAATAATGCGGAATATAACAGCTATATAAGGTCAGGCCATAGATACAAGTTGGACCACAGCTAGGCCAAATATGTACAACCCTGAAACCCAACATAACTACGACAAGTGTGTGCCAGGACTAGTGTCACATTGTCAACGGGCGACTACATAGATATAGCAACTGAAATATATATATATACAAAAAAAATACAAGCCGCAGTCTGGAACAAAAGACTGAGCAAAATGAAACTAGAAGGCTCCAGAGGTGCTGTCAAGATGACGCCAAGAAGACAGCTCACCGTATGGAGTGACACCGCGATCAGTATGTATCAGCAGACGAACGACCAGACGGACCAGCCTCAACACCTGCACAATCAAGTGCAGAAAAGAAAAGAAAGTGCAGCATGAGTACATACAAACAAATATGTACCCAGTGAGTATCCCGTCTAAACTCGTAAAGAGTAGTGACGAGAAGTGGAATATATACTCACTAAGGTCCAGTACATAATGAAATAAGGCACACGTCGAGAAATAAATCATGTGANCATATGTATCACTTGTTTTCTTTCTCATTATCTGAAATGTCTTATCTTATTATCTCGGTTGTTCACTTTCCAGTACTCAGTACCATTTCTCAACTCACCATCGTATGATCCCAACTCAATCCAAATGCTTATGTATGTATATATATGTATATAACCGACACGGACAAGACTATCGACCGAAGTCATAAGGGTGGATCATAAGGACTGACTCGGTCATAAAGCTCCACACGCTCGCGAATCATACCTGCGACTCGTGCGCTGACTCGATACCTCCACGCTCGCGAATCATTCATGCGACTCGTGGGCCAATATTTCTCCCCGCTCGCGAATCATTCCTGCGACTCGGGGGCAAATGACATAGATATATATATACACTCCCGATAACGAATCATACCTGTGACTCGGGGCAAATGATGCAAAGTAAAACCCTCCCCGATCACGAATCATACCTGTGACTCGGGGGCCGATAAAAATAGTAGTATAATTCTTCCCTGATCACGAATCAAACCTGTGACTCAGGGGCTGGTAAAATAAGTCTGATTTCTCCCTGATCACGAATCAAACCTGTGACTCAGGGGCCAGTAATGAAAATATAAGTTCTCCCAGATCACGAATCATACCTGTGACTCGGGGGCCATGAATGCATGGATGCATATATATGTGCATATGTAGACACCATGGTACCGACTCATCAATGCTCAATAGGATCGGATATTCGCATCTCTCTTGATAGTCAAAGTTAGGATTTTATGTCATATTATCCTCTTTTCTCATAAAATCACCATGGTGGAATAATTTAAGTATAGGAAGGATTTACATTCACCTTCATTTTTGGCTCAATAGCTCAGGATTTAGATTTATCTCATTTACTCCGTTCTCTTTATCAGTTACATCAGAAGTAACACAATTAATCAATTTATGAAATTCATAATTCTTATCTGGATAATATGTACATTTAATTCAAAGCTATCATAGCTCCATTTCATCATATACCGGCAAATAACTTGTACAAAGCATCAGATAATATCAAACAAACAGCTAGAACATGCTCGTGGGTCCTACGGCTACCCAACATACAGTATAGATGCCACGTACGGACTCTCGTCACGTGGTACGTACGCAGCCCCCTCAACAATCACAATTAGCAACAAGGAGCCTAGGGGACGTTTCCCCCTTACAAAGTTTGGAAAGGAAACTAACCTAGACAAGTACTCCTCCGGTCAACGGACCAATCAACAAGACGCACGAATCCTCCGAATTACCTTCGATGGCTCGCAACTAGCCAAAAACACATAATTATATCAATTTAGGAGGAATCGAGGAGGATTTATCAAAGATTTCCCTTAAAACACATTCTTGACGTACTTGGAATATTCAACTCCGAGCCTCGGCGTCCGGAAAATTACGATTCTTGAAGAAATGCGCTATACGTCGCCTAAAGATCAAGATTAACTCAATTAATCATCCTATAATGACCCAAAAATAAGAAATTCATTTTCTCAAAACCCTCTATTTTCCCCAAGCCTTCCCATGGATTTTTATGAATTTTCATGGATTATGGAAGTGGAATTCTTCAAGAATTGAAGTAATGAACATGCGGGTAGCCAAAGAATTACTTACCTGAGTAATTAGGCCGAAATCACTGCTCTGGAGCTCTTGGGGTGTGCAACAATGGAGGAAAAATTGTGTTTTAGAAGAAAATTCACGAAATGGGCCTTTTATATTAACTGCCCAGCAGTTTCCGCCCCTGCAACCCTTGGATCGCAAGTGCGGACTCGCACCTGCGGAAAAAGGGTCGCACCTGCGAAAAGGCCTGGGCCTTGGGGTTCTCGCTCTTGCAAACTTTGGATCGCAGGTGCGGACTCGCACTTGCGTGAAATTGGTCCCGCCTGCGATGGGCCTGGGCCCTGGGAAAAGTCGCTCCTGCGGAGCCGCTCCTGCGATTTGGCCTGGGCCCTGGGGAGGTCGCGCCTGCGGAGCCTGGTCCACTCCTGCGGAGCCGCGCCTGCGATTGATTTTCTGCTGGTGCGTGCCTCGCGCCTGCGGCTCATGGACCGCGGGTGCGGTCACACCAGAAAATTTCCACCAGCTATGAAATTGCTGGTTTTTGACCCCGCTTGGTGTCCAGGAGACCCCTGGGCCCACCCGAGCCCTCGACAAATTATACCAACAAGTCCCAAATCATAAGACAGACTCGCTCGAACTCTCGGAACACTCAAAACATCATCCAAACTAGGAATCACTCTCCAAAACCCCTTAGTTCCAAACTTAAGATTTCAAGAAAATTCAAATGGCTCACCAATACGCCGAACGGGTCTATACTGCTCGGAATGACCCCAAATTTTGCGGACAAGTCATAAATGACTATACGGAACTATTGCCAGTTCCGGAATTCCATTCGGACCATGATATCACGAGGTCCAATTCCAGGCTGAATTCCAAATCACATGAAATCCTGAATTCCAATTCAGGTGCCGAAATACTCCCGGGTCATCAGAAACCCGAGGCGAACACACTCCCAAGTCCGAAATCATCATCCGGAGCTGCTGGAGCTGTCAGAACTCGATTCCGAGGTCGTTTTCTCAAAATGCTGCTCCGAACCAAAATTAGCCAAATAGGCTAGCCTTCAGGAACCAAGTGTTCCTGAACTGGCCAAATCACTTCTGAACCTTGAACTACCTGCCCCCACAAATCATAAGGCACGAGTAGCTGCTATGGAAAGAGTCATTTATGGGCACGGAGTCCCAACACACAAAACGATCAGCTGGGTCACAAAGTCCCATCAATAAGGACACAAACGAACATATAAGCCCCAAATACATGTGCTCACACAAAGAAATCTCAACACTCAAGCCACAGACAAGATCCGGCCTCAAGTGCTCTAGACTGGCCCATTATCAACATGCTAACAAAAATCACATCTCACCCATGGAAATCAAAAGCTGTCGATGCACAGCTGATACCGAGCGCTGATGTGCGCATTCGAATACATGAAGGGAATTTCAAGAGTTACGCTTTTGGCTGAATAAATGGATTCGCACGATAAAAATTCAAGAATGTGAGATTTTTCCTAGGAGTTCAGTAGCCTCTTGAAGATAAGTTCAGACGTCTCCGTACAGATCCGCAAGACTCTACTAAACCTGCTCATGATTGTTGGGTCCTATGTAACCTAGTGCTCTGATACCAACTTGTCACGACCCCAAATCAATAAGGACCGTGATGGCGCCTATCGCAAAACTAGGCTAGACCTCTAACATAATGAAATCAACGTTTTTCCATTTCATATAAATATACATCCTCACATTCTGATAAAAGTTTACTTTTTAAGACAAGTTTAGCAAAATAATAACCAAAACGATCCAAGTAACACCACCCCAGACCTCAGGAGTCATCTGTCATGAGCATCTAATACAGTAAATACAAGGTATCAAAATGTGACTTTTCTACTAATACAGGTCCAAAAGTACTAAAAGTCTATGAAAGGGGAAAGTAAAGAAGGTAAGCTGTGGACGCTGAGCAACTACCTCAATCCTGGATCAAGTCCAAAGCACGTGAGAAAATCAACTAGCAAGTTGGCCCGGTACCTGGATCTGCACATAGAGGTGCAGGGAGTAACGTGAGTACGCCAACTCAGTAAGTAACCAAAGTAACTAAAAACTTGAGTGCAGTGACGAGCCATTAAAATCAAGATTTCATAAAAACAGATGCCAGTGAACACAAATAGAGTAAATCAAAAGTTCACATTTTTCCAAATACTTTGCAACTCCGTCTTTCCCCATTTAAACTTGCATAAAACATTAAATCAACGTTTATTAAGGAGACTCAGTGAAAAATGAGTGAAAAAAATAATCTCACAATTTATAGCCTCCCGGGCACGATATCACTCATGAATAGGGTCTCTCAGTCACTCGTGACTCCACTAGCACAGTCCAAGCTCACACTCAGCACTCTCACTCAACAGGTACCATGAATACACATAATTGTTGCGGTGTGCATCCCGATCCAATATATATATATATATATATATATATATATATATATATAGCTGGGGAGAGCATATACTGAGTTCAGTCATCCTCAGAAGCCACTCGGGAAACTCATCTCAACTCACGGGACTGAGCCCAAAATACCTCTCGGAGTTTTAAAATTGTGGGATAACCGTGAAAATAACAATATGTAGTGAACATGACTGAGTTCATAAATCTTCTATCAGAATAGTGTAAAAGTACCCCTAAGGGCCTAACAGATCGGCACAAGGCCCCAAACATGGATTACAGCCCATAAACAAGTATAAGTTTCTAAAATATAGGATATCATAAGGTTTCAAATCGAATACGAGGCTTAATAGTCGCTACGGGACAGATCAAGTCACAATCCCTATCGGTGCACGTCCACACACTCGTCACCTAGTATGTGTGTCACCTCATTTACCAAAACAATATAAAATACTGGGGTTTCATACCCTCAGGTCTAGAGTTACTATTGTTACTTACCTCAAAACAGTCTGAAAACTACTCTGCGATGCTCTTGCCCCTCGAATCGGCTCCCAAATGCTCCGATCTATCAAAATCAAATTAATAACATCAAAATATGCTAGGGAGACGAAACCCATTCGAAAATTATCAAAATTAGGCACAATTCCCGAAATTGGCCAAACCCGACCACCGGGACCACGTCTCAAAATTCGATAAAAATCACAAAACCGGAATCCTTATCCTCCCACTAATTTCAAGTTTAATCACTTAGAAATCCACATAGAATCGAGTTATGAAGTCAAAAATCTTACCTCCAAATGTTCTTCTTTGATTCCCTCTTTAATCCCTTCAAAAGCATCAAAAATCGCCCAACAATGGAGAAGATAGACTAAAATTCGCGAAAATGGCTTATTTTAAAACACGGCCCAGCACTTATAATTTTTGTCAGTGCGTTCCCGTCTCAAGGAAAGCGTTCGCGAAGCAGTGGAAAAACCTACTCTACGCGTTCGCGTACGTCCACACGCGTTCGCACAGAGCAAACGGCAGACCTCCCACACGCCTAAACACATGTGTTATCGCACCAGGACAAACGCGGTCGCACTGCTTCCCCCTTCCCTCACTTCGCGGTCGCGGCCACACATTGACGACCGCATAGAAGAGAAAAATAGCTTCGCATACTCACCCCTGCGATTGCATAGAAGGAAACCAGATCTGAAATACTAGAAAAAATCTGCAACTCTCCAACATCCAAACTTGGTCCGTTAACCTACCGAAACACACCTGAGCCCCTCGGGACCACAACCAAAACCTACCAACACATCCCATAACCCCATTCAAACTTAGTCGAGCCTTCGAAAAACCAAAAACAATGCAAAAACACCAAAATCACATCGGACTGAAGCCTATGAACTTTGAAACTTATAAATTTCGCCAAAGGTGCCGAAACTATCCAAAACACGTCCGATTGACATGAAATTTTGCACACACATCCATAATGATCCTACAAACCTGTTCCAACTTTCGAAATGCCATTCCAACCTCGATAGCCTATTTTCCACTGCCAACCGGAAATCGCCAAAAACTCAATTTCGCAAATTCAAGCCTAATTCTACTTCGGACATCAAAATCACATTCCGATCACACTCCTACGTACCAAATCACCTAACAAAGCTATCCGAGCTATAAAATCCACATTCCGAGGTCGTTTACCTACTAGTCAACTCCCGGTTCACTTTTTTAACAATTAAGCTCATTTAAGAGACTAAGAGTCTCAATTCTCACCACGACCACTCCGAACTCGAACCAACATAACATAAATAGGTTAAATGACACATGACAATGATGAAACAAGGGAAACGGGGCAAAACTCTTAGAACGAGGTAGGATTTTACCAAAAAGTTGGAATATTGTTCATTTGAAGAAAGAGTACTTATAAGAAAGAGGAGTACCCACGGTCAGGTATCATTATGTAAAATTTTATTTAGTACATTTAAAGTTATACTAACCATTTTAGATGATAGGCAAAATTCTAACCCGTAACCAAATGATGATATTAGACATGAATAGACATGAGGAAGTAACTCAATTCCCGGTCTAGGGTTACAACCTTATGATGGACGTTTCAAAGGGTTAAGCAGTCATTATCTAAACTATATACCTTCGAGTCCCGTATGGTTTTCCTTTTCAGGAAAAGGACCACAAGAAAGGAATAGTCAAGTGCTCGAGATTTCATTCTCCAAATCTCAAACAATTGGGGGACTATACAGTATGGAAGGCAAAGAAAGGAAAATAAGACTATCAAAAGAGTCAAAGCTCAAGCCTGAAGATCCATGTTTCCCAACAAATCAAAAGTTACGAGCGAAATCAAAGAGCCGAAGACAAAAACAAAAAGCCTGATTCAGAAACCTACAAAGAACATACTCGTGGATGTAAACGAATGTTTAGGTCAAAGGTAGAATTTAGTTACGGGTAGAAATTTGTACCCCTCGTGTTTATTCAAAATATGTGTAAAAGAAAACAGTTACGAAAGAGTCATAGGCGATACTTCAACACATGTAAAATTTTATGAAATTTCTAGTAATATAAAGACTTTCTTCAAGACATTACTCAGAAATCATGTGAATTCCTATCTCTCCTTTGTATGTTTACACCATTATGAAGTAGAGACGTCTTCTTCATTAAGTGTCATTCATAAAAGGGCCCTCTTTTATAAATCATTTTTATTTCGAAAAGACACGAAATATTAAAGCATTGTTTATGCAAATAACCAAGGGTAAAACAGATATCCGAACATAATAGCATCCAAACATTTAAGAGTGAAAGGAAAACTCAAAAAACACAAGTCATGCTAAGAAATTTAAGTATCGATACTATATAACGGTAGAAACTAAGTATTAACTTAGTTCAAACTGAACTTGTTCATACAAAGTTACCCCTAAGTTGTCATTGGGGACTTACTAACAAAATTTCACCCCCAAATGGGATGGGGGTAACAACCAATTGATTCAAAAGAAACAAAAATAGAGGATTTGATAAACACTTTCACAAGACACTAAGGGGATTATCTTCATCAGCAGAATGAGCGGCTTGAGATGTCAAGGGTTGGGCAGAAGCTTCATCAGGCACGATCTCATCTCCCATTGGAGCTTAAACTTCAAGTGATGAAATTTTTTGACTTTGCGGAGACTTTTAGATTGTCTCCTTGGTTTTGACAATTTCATCTTGTAAGTCAAAAAACATCTTGACCCATTTCCATCAATGTATTAAGTCGGGCATTCAAATAAGCCCAACTCACATCGACAACTGCCTTATCCTCGAGAGCGTCATAATCCTTCTCCCATTGTTCAACATCCCCTCTCAGCTCATCTCTTTCAACCACGGCATCATCATAAGAAGCCTGCAAAGGGGCAAGGGATCTTTCCAGAAATTGAATCTTGTTTGAAGATTCACGGAGGGCTTCTTGAGTTTGAGTAAGTGATTGTACAAGTTCACCAGCATAAGCCTCCTTCTGGTCCAGCAAAGCTTTCAAGCTTCTTATCTCTTCAGTAGCATGGGAAAGCTGCTTCGCAAATGAAGATTCCAGGATATTCTTATCCTTGCCTTCTTGACTTGATGAAGCCTTCTCAATGGCAAATTCTGCTGCAATCACCCTAACCTGCTACTCTAAGGTACACTTCTTCTCTTCTACGGCTTCCATATCAAGTTGAAGGCTCTCGAATTTCTCCTTCCAGTTATCAGCCTCGATATGATAGTCATTCATTAATTTATCCATATGAACGATCCTTTTTATCAACTCTGTACCAATAAGATTGATTTGCACGAAAAGGGAAGTTAGATACGGTAAAAGTTAAAGAAAGAATAACATGAAGGATACCTTTAAGGACGAGTGTACATTCTCGTTCATCCAAGTTAAGAAGCTATGGCTTTCCAACTTAGACCTTTTAACCGAGCCTATCAGAGGCTTCAAACACACATCCGTTTGGCCTGATTTCTTTAAGAGGCTACCTCACGCAGGAACCTCTATCATAATTTGCTTCATCTCCCCATTACTAGAAGATCCTACTTCGACAATTGAAGGCACAGAAGCAGGGGTAGATGAAGGAGCCACAGGTGGAACAAGAGGGGAGCGGAAATAGAAACAGGCGCGGAAGATGAAAGTTCCACTAGAGTAGGTGGAGGAAAAATAACAAGAGGCGCCTCCTCTGAAACTGTGCCAAAGCGTTGGTGGAACAACTATTCAACTGATTCATTGGCTGTAGAAGGAGTTTCATATTCATATTGTATAGGGACAGAAGGCTCTTACTCAAGAACAGAGGATGGAGCAATAAGTGGAGCAGATTCGTCGTCAGACACGACCTTTCTTCTCCGTGACCTCCGAATCCGTGAACCTTCCTCCTACCCTTCCTCATCTTCCAAGGTTCGAGACCCATCCACTTTCCCTTTTAACGAAGAGGAGTTCAAAATAATTTCTTGATCCTTGGCCAATGAATGCTTTGAAGCAGTTACAGCAATATCAGAGACTCTACGAGCAGGAAACCCTAAAAAAAAGGTATTATAAAAGCTTAAAAAGGAGAGAAAAGAAATGTTAAAAAAAACTACCATGGGTTTTCACTTTTCAACTAAACCTCGCCTAGAGGTACTTCCAACAACGTTCTTCCATTGGAGCGATCAACAACAATTTTTCTACCCAACCATGAAAATCGTAGACCTCCTCGATGGTTCCCATGGTTGCTGCAAAAAGAAAAAGAGAACAATCACGGTATTGAAAATCTATCAAAAAATAAAGAATAAAGTGAGCAAAGTTGGACTCACGTGCAAAGATCCACTTCTCAGGGAAGGGGAGATTTTCTTCACCTACCAAACCTTTTGTAGGGACAGCGACAAACCGGACATACCAACCTCTATCTTTATCATAATCAAGAATAACTAAAAGTCTCTTACTTCTAGCCGCAAGAGTAAACACTCTCTAGCGGAACAACATAGGGGAGTAGAGTTGAATAAGATGATAAAAGGTAAAAGGAAATGAAGCCAAGTTGGCCAAATATCTAAGGCATGCTACTGCCCTCCAGATAAGAGGACCGATTAGACACATAAAAATTTGACATAATGACAGGGTTGATAGGAGGCTTGAACCCTAAAGTAAAGAGATAAGTGTACACATAAGAATATCCATTTGTAAGAAGTTATCCTTTGATTCCAATTAGGCACTAAGACTGCAAAGTCAGGTTTCCAGTAACAATCTCTATGCACAAGAGAAATCAAACCCTCAGTGATCTGAGTAGGGTAAAGATTAGCACGATCATGAGATGTCATGGAAGAAAGCTATTTTCTTATGGCTTCACTGTCCTTTACGAAAGAAAACTCAGCAAGAACAATCTCATCAACCTTTGGTTCACGAAGTGGTTCACTGGATTCTCTACTCCTAGAAGAAGATCTAGAAGCTCTAGCCCTAGAAGAAGATGGAGTAACACTAACCTTAGAAGCTGGTGGAGGAGTAGTGTTACGTGAAGAAGAAGAACCCCTAGAAGGTGTAGAACTAAGGCTCCTTAATCTACCGCCCTCCTACTCCGGATCGGAGCAGAAGAAGGAGATAGTTCATCTACTATGATTACTTTCTTGGGATCTTGATTTGAAGAAGACATATTTACATGAAAGAGGAACTTACAAATAGTAAAGGAAATTTGGAAGTTTTTCATAGAAGCAAAGGCAAAAAGTGAGTATGTATACACAAAGGCAACCGTCAAAAAAAGGAAAAAACACTTCTGTGAAAGTCATAATTAAAATTGTCACTTCGTGACTGATACAGCCGCAAAAAGCCCTAAAAGGCGCTGATGAATTGCTGAACCTGTCTGAACACACCATGTGGCACATGCATTAAATGGAAGTGACAAGCGATGCGTACATTCAGAGATAGGTGCAATGGTACAAGTGAAACGGCGGCAAAAACTTCCCGCCTTAAATGAGTATCCACTTACCAAATATTTAATTGCTAAATATATGGTAAGTGGGGGGACTATATGTATTGGTATAAAATAGGTTTCACACATGTAATGCCTCTGATGGAAAAGCAATATACGTGGAATAATATAAACATGACAGTTGGGTAAGAATTTAGAAAGAGGTACGAGACAAAGAGGTACAGAATAATGCACACAAGAGACAATTAGAAGCGGGAGTTCAAGTCTAATGAGGAGTTGAAGAGACACGATCATTATGAACCAGGGCAGAATAAAGGGAAGATTCAAAGATCTTCAATCAATGAGCCAAACGTTACAGAATCTTCACGCAACAGTTACGATTACCTATTGTAACGTTACATTAATGCTCAATCATTAAGTAAAGTAGACGTTATACTAAGAAATTCCCTATAAAAGGGAGTAAAATATCACGTGTAGGGACACGCTCGAATAACTATTGAAATATATTTACTTTTATGCAATCTTAGTGCTTTCTTATTTACAAGTCTAATTTCTATTCTTCTTTAACTTCCTTGATTATCAGAAGTCCGAGTACTTCTTAAAATAGCTTTGACTAAGAATCCAATTCTTTGGTTAAATAATTCCCTCTTCGAACCCCTCCAAAAGCTCCAAAAACCGGATGAAAGAATGGTGAAGAATGGCCAAATTTCATGAAGGGTCCTTTATATACCTTCTGCCCAGGCATTTCCGCATCTGTAGTCAAAATAGCGCACCTGCGGTGCCGCTTCTACGCCCAAAAGTACGCATCTGCGGAAGTCATTTAAACTCCGAAAATCGCACTTGCGCCCCACACATCGCACTTGCGGGCTCACAGATGCGTCAAATTCACCGCATCTGTTGTTTCTCCTCTAGCCCTCCAATTCCGTATCTGCGGTCTCACACCTGTGGACCTCTAACCGCAGGTGCGGTTATCACAGAACACAGCATCTTCAGCTGCATTTTCCCAAGTTTAAAATCCTCCGATAACCATCTAAAATCATCCTGAGGCCCTCGGAACCTCAACCAGCAGGTCACATACCAATACACAAACTTAGTCAAACCTTCGGACGCCCAAAACAACATCAAAACACCGATTAGACCCCGAATTCAAGCCTAAGGATTTCTAAACTCCTAAAATTCGCCAACGATGCCAAAAATAGCCAAACCACGTCCGAATGACCTGAAACTTTGCACACACGTCATAAATGGAAATAAAAACCTATCTCAACGTCCGAAATTCTATTCCGACCCAGATATCTAATTTTCCACTGCTGACCGAAAATCGCCAAATTTCCAATTTTCCAAATTCAAGCTTAATTCTACCACGAACCACCAAAATACATTCCGAACACACTCCAAAGTCCAAAATTACCTAACGCTGAGCCATAAAAATCCTAATCCAAGATCGTTTACTCATAAGTCAACTTCCGGTTGATTTTTCCAATTAAATAACCAAATTAAGAGACTAAGTATCTCATTCCACTCCAGAATCACTCCGAACCCGAGCCAACCAACCCGACGTAACATGATAAAGCTGAATAATATAAGGTCCACCACAATAGTTATTTTGGAATTGCATATGATTTCAGTTTAATTTCTTCACTTAGTTCGGTCTTTTCATATTGACGCTCGTGCAAATCATGTGCATCTTTTAAAAAAACACATAAAAAAACACAAGATCTGTGTGTGTGTGAGTTAAATTTTATATGTTTCTGATTGTTAAAGCAATATAACAAGTTTTTCTTCTAAATATTTACTTTTCTTCTCTAACGTTATTTGTAGATATATAACTTTTGACCCTCTCCGAAATTTTATCCCTTTTTAGTGTTTAGATTTCTTTTAGTTGTAATGTTGTTACCTTGCTTATTATTGACCTTCTTACTTTATTTTCTCTTAAAATTTAAATTACAAAAATATTTTCTTTTATTTTATCGGTGAGCACATAATGTTTTACCTTTTGTGTGTGTGTGTGTGTTTAAATATTTGTTAAGTATATTCTTGATATTTTAGCTTTTTTAGGTTTTATTTAAGAAAATTAAAAATTGTAACAAGATTCACATTTTTAATAAAAGTTTTATCTTCATCAATAAAGAAAATTTCCAAAACAAAATACATTTTTATCTAGTCTATGTTTAATTTCAAGTGAAAGGCTCTATTAATTAAATATTGAGTAATTAGTATTTTTGTCTTGATATTTTTAATTCAGAAGTAGCATTTACTTTGTCTATTTATTACCTTTTTTATAAAGAAGAAGAAGAAGAAGAAGAAGAAGAAGAAGACAAAGAAGAGGAGAAGGAATAATAATCTATTTCATGTTCTCCCAATCCCATTTTTGTCAAATGGTCTCACAATTACACACACCATATGCCACGAACCAACAAAAATTGTTCCTGTAGTAGGGACCACACACGCTCTTATCTCCTTTTATTTCTTGGCCAACAATTCATATCTCCTGCGCTCACACACAAACAGAGAGGGAAGAACGAACAGTGGAGGACAGTTCAGAGTCCAAAAAATGAGTTTATTTGTTCAGTACAACTCTTAACTGGTATTGTTTTTTGTAATTTTTATTTATCCCCGGAATGATATTATTATCGAAGTATCAAGCCTTCCTTTGTTCATATAAAGATTGTCACCGACAACCCAACTTTTCTCTACAGATCATATTTAAGGATGAGACTGAATTATTATTAAGAACTTTAGACACCATCAATAGAGTACAAAGTGCAATGGTAATATTATTTTAACTACTATTGAACCTTGAAAATATTCCTTGGCTAAAGTAACTTCATTTGACTGTATAGTTTTGAAGAGAATGTTGTATTCATAGATGAGTTTCTTCTTTCGGTTCTTGGTGGAGAGTCTGAGATTGAGTTTTACAGCAAATTGGGTGGTGTCATCGAACGTGGTAGCGAGGTTAATGTTAGAAATTTTGAGTGCGAAGATTGAGTTTATGAGACATTGTGGATGGTAGAGGACGTAAAAGATAGCACTACAATGACTTGTGAGGAGGAGGAGGATGTCAACGCTAAGGTAGACGAAAAAAGCACTTTAAACACTAACACGGACGATTGCAGTGAAGATAGATGTGTTGGTGGTTGGGAGTAGGTGTCTGTGATGACCCAAAAGGTCATCCTAACTAATTCCAGCTAAATCTGTATTTCAAGGCCCAAAAGCCTCCATTAATCTCACCTCGATATGCGTACGCAGCCCGGGCATGTAGCCGGGAAGCTCCTATGTGAAAATTTGACAAAAATGGAATTTCTGAATTGAATAATTGAATAAAGTTGACTTTGGTCAACATTTTTGGTAAACGTACCCGTACCCGTGATTTGATGGTCCCGGAGGGTCCGTAGGAAAATATGGGACTTGGGCGTATGCCCGGAATCAAATTTTGAGGTCCTAAGCCCGAGAAATGAATTTTTAAAGAAAATTGTTTCTGAAAATAATAAAGGATTTGGAAAATGAATTATTATGTGAAAACCGTGTTACCGGGCCCGTATTATGGTTCCGGAGCCCGAAACAGGTTTATTAAATATTATGTGACTTATCAGTGAAGTTTGGTGTAAAACGGACTTGGAATGACGTGTTTTGGATCAAAATTGGTAAAATTAAGCTTTATGAAGTTTTAAGAAAATTCTATGATTTTTAAGGTTTAATTCCTTGTTTTGATGATATTTTGGTGATGTAAAAGCTTGAATAAGTCCGTAGGATATTTTGGTAGTCGTGTGTGTTTTTGGTTTTGAGACCCGAGGGCTCGGATGAGTTTCGGATAGCTAACGGGGTGTGAAATGCATGAAAAATCTGGTGTTTTTGATGTTTTGCTGGTGTCTGGTGTAATACCCTTCGCGAACGCGGCCAAGGGCTCACGAACGCGAAGGGTAAATTATGGTGACCTAGGCTTTACTCTACGCGAACGCGTAGAGGAAGACGCGAACGCGGAGCACTGGACAGTGCTTCTACGCGAACGTGTCCCCAAGACTGTGAACGCGTAGGCTTAGGGTGAGGTCGGGGGGGCAGGTAGGTTAGTTCTTCGCGAACGCGGCAGAGGCTCGCGAAACCGGAATGTTAGGGAGTCAGACCTTCGCGAACGCGGCCCTGGCTCCGCGAACGCGTAGGTCCTAGCAGCTAACCCTTCGCGAACACGGCCAGGGGCCCGCGAACGCGAAGGGTAATTTTGCCCAGTTTTTAAAAATACCCAGAATACCATAAGGGAATATCACATTTTCAGCCTTCTTCTTCTCCTTCCACCCCCATTGACGATCCTCAAGCTAATTTCCCTCCATAAACACTTGGGTAAGTGATTTTAACACTAATTTCTTCCACTTTTCTTCCATAATCACTAGAATCTTGGCCTAAAATCCTAAAATCAAAGCACAAATTAGGGGATTTGGGTAGAGTTAGGTTTTTGGGAAAATTGGGTGATTCAACCTCAATTTGGGGTCTGATCTTGAAATAAATTATATATTTTAACTCGTGGGGTTATGGGTGATTGGGTTTTGGTCCGAACCTCGAGTTTGGACCAAGCGGGCCCGGGGTCGAATTTTGGTATTTTTGGAAGAATGCTAGAAATTGAATATCTAGGCTACAGGATTGTGTTATTGAGTCTTTATTGATATTATTGAATTAATTATGCTTAGATATCGTTGTTTCGGAGTTGGATTATAAAGGAAAGACGGTCTTAGAGGGTTGATTGATATACTTTGGACCGAGGTAAGGGTCTTGCCTAACTTTGGTGAGGGAATAGGTATTATTTGCTATGTGCTAAGTGATGATCATGTTCATTGCATAGGTGAGGTGACGAGTACCTATGCAATGTGTGTCAAGCATGCTCGTGGGTCTATTTTTNCATTCTTGTTGAAAGTATTGGCTGTTGAGTTTGAGAAGTGTTGATACGATTGATAATCCAAGTGTAGAGTATACGATTGAAGTGATTGGTTATAGCTGAGACCCTTGTCGGGCATTTTGTGAGTTATTAATTGACGTTTTCCCCTTGCCGGGTGATTTGAACTTTCTATTTCCACTATGATGTACTCCTTGCCATTATATCGGGTCGAGTCTGACGAGGAGGTCCCATTTCCGGCAATCCCAATTGCACCGGCGCAGGTCCCGGAGGGGTTCATAGCTACCCCAGTGCTTCAGGACGCTCTTGTCCGTCTGGTAGGACTTATGGAGAGTGTGTCTCAGGCCGGTCTTCTTCCTACTGCACCAGCTGGATCTCAGGCTGGGGAAGGGACCTAGACTCCTATTATTCATACCCCAGAGCAGGTTGCCACTCAGTTTCAGACTCCAGCACCTCAGACAACTGGGTATTATGGTGCCGGCAGCCGAGGGTGCAACTATGTCAGCAGATGCTCTATGGAGACTGGACATATTCACCAAGTTATTCACTACTACTTTTACTGGTGCACCGTAAGAGGATACACAGGATTACTTGGACATTTGTCATGAGGTTCTTCGGAACATGGGCATAGTGGAGTCCAATGGAGTTGACTTCGCTACTTTTCGACTATCTGGCGCAGCTAAGACTTGGTGGAGGGACTACTGTTTAGACAAACCAGTTGGGTCTGCATCTTTGACTTGGGCTCAGTTCACAGAGGTATTTTTGGGGAAGTTCCTTCCCATTACTCAGCGAAAGGATCTTAGGAGGCACTTTGAGCGCCTCCAGCAGGGATCTATGTCTGTTATTCAGTACCAAACCAGGTTCATCGCTCTATCTAGGCACGGATTGATGATACTCCCCACTGATCGGGAGAGAGTTCGGAGTTTCATTGAGGGATTGGCCCAGCCTATACGACACCAAATGGACAGGGAGTCGAGTACTGATATTTCATTCCAGGATGCGGCCGATGTGTCAAGGAGGATTGAGATGATTTTGTCACAGAGAGGTGGTTAGGGGGCTGATAAGAGGCCCCGTCATTTTGGTAGATTCAGTGGAGCCTCATCTGGAGGCAGGGATTCTTTCAGTAGGGGTCATCCACCCCGACCTTTTCAGTCAGCACTTCAGGTATCTCCCTGTGCACCGCCAATTCATGTTAGTGCACCACCAGCATCTATTAGTGCACAGACGCTTCAGAGTTACCAGGGCAGTTATCAGGGTCGTTAAGGCCAGTTTCTGAGTCATCATCCACAACAGCAGAGGCCTTGTTATAGTTGTGGTAGCCTGGGGCACATTGCCAGATATTTCCCCCGAGCTTCGAGTGGACCCCAGTATCAGGGTTCCCGTGCCTTGGTTCTCGCAGCAGGTGAAACCTTTCCCCCTCAGCCATCTAGGGGTGGTGGTCGAGGTGCCAGAGGTGGTGGTCAGGTTCATAGAGGTGGAGCACAGGCCACGAGGGGTAGAGGCCAAGTTGCAGCAGGTAGACCCAGGGATGTTGAGATTGGAGGGGCTCAGCCTCGGTGTTATGCTTTTCCTGCCCGTCCTGATGTTGAGGCTTCTGATGAAGTTATTACAGGTACGGTTTCAGTTTGCAGCTGAGAGGCTTCGGTGTTATTTGATCCAGGTTCTACTTTCTCCTATGTGTCTTCATATTTTGCCCCTTATTTGAGTATGCCCCAGGATTCCTTGAGTACTGCCGTACATGTGTCTACACCGGTGGGTGATTCCATAGTGGTAGATCAATTCTACTGTGCTTGCGTAGTAGTTATTGGTGGTCTAGAGACTCAGGTTGATCTTTTGCATCTTGATATGGTTGACTTCGATGTTATATTGGGGATGGACTGGTTATCTCCATATTATGCTATTCTGGACTGTCATGCCAAGACAGTGACCTTAGCCTTGCCAGGAGTACCTCGTTTAGAGTGGAGAGGGAATCCTAGTCATTCTTCTAGTAGAATTATTTCTTATATGAAGGCTCGGCGCATGGTCGAGAAGGGTTGTTTGGCCTATTTGGCCTATGTTCGTGATTCTAGTGCTGAGGTTCCTTCTATCGAGTCCGTGCCCGTGGTTCGCGAGTTTCCAGAGGTATTCCCTGCTGACCTGCCGGGTATGCCACCCGACAGGGATATTGACTTTTGTATTGAGTTAGCTGAGGGCACTCAGCCCATTTCTATTCCCCCGTATCGTATGGCTCCACCAGAGTTGAAGGAATTAAAGGAGAAATTACAGGGTTTGTTGGATAAAGGATTCATTAGGCCTAGTGTTTCCCCTTGGGGTGCTCCAGTATTGTTCGTGAAGAAGAAAGACGGCTCAATGAGGATGTGTATTGACTACCGGCAGTTGAATAAGGTTACTATCAAGAACAAGTATCCTTTGCCGAGGATTGATGACTTATTTGATCAGCTTCAGGGTGCTACAGTGTTCTCTAAGATAGACTTGAGATCTGGTTATCATCAGCTGAGGATCAGGGCGTCTGATGTGCCCAAGACGGCTTTTCGCACTCGTTATGGGCATTATGAGTTTTTGATCATGTCATTTGGGTTGACTTATGCCCCCGCTGCTTTTATGGAGTTGATGAATCGGGTATTCAGGCCTTATTTGGACTCGTTCGTCATTGTTTTCATTGATGATATTTTGATATACTCTCGCAGCCGAGAGGAGCATGAGCAGCACCTTAGAGTCGTCCTCCAGACTCTGAGGGATAGGCAGTTGTATGCCAAGTTTTCTAAGTGTGAGTTCTGGTTGAGTTCTGTGGCATTCTTGGGCCACGTTGTATCGGCAGAGGGCATCCAGGTGGATCCGAAGAAAGTTTCGGCAGTTAGAGATTGGCCTAGGCCCACTTCAGCCACAGAGATTCGGAGTTTCTTGGGCCTAGCAGGCTATTATCGCCGGTTTGTGGAGGGGTTTTCATCTATAGCAGCCCCTATGACCAAGTTGACGCAGAAGAGTGTTCAGTTCAGATGGTCTGAGGAGTGTGAAGCGAGCTTTCAGAAGCTCAAGACAGCATTGACCACAGCACCAGTGTTGGTATTACCCTCAGGTTCAGGTTCTTATACCGTGTATTGTGATGCTTCGCGGGTAGGACTTGGTGCGGTATTGATGCAGGAGGGCAAGGTTATAGCCTACGCATCTCGCCAGTTGAAGATTCATGAGAAGAACTATCCAGTCCATGATCTGGAACTTGCAGCTATTGTTCATGCCTTGAAGATTTGGAGGCACTATTTGTATGGGGTACCGTGTGAGGTATTCACCGATCATAAGAGTTTGCAATACTTTTTTAAGAAAAAAGAGTTGAATATGAGGTAGATGAGGTGGTTAGAGTTGCTGAAGGATTATGATATTACTATTCTCTATCATCCGGGAAAGGCCAATGTGGTGGCCGATGCCTTGAGCCGGAAGTCAGTCAGCATGGGTAGTTTGGCTTATCTATCAGTTGGAGAGCGACCTTTGGCTTTGGATGTTCAGGCTTTAGCCAATCGATTTGTGACATTAGAGGTTTCTGGGGGTGGCAGTGTTTTGGCCCATACCGTCGCTCGTTCTTCGTTGTATGATCGTATTCTTGCCAAGAAGTATGATGATCGTCATTTGTGTGCTCTTAGAGATGCGATTCGGCACAGACATGCCAAGCAGGTCACAGTCGATGCTGAGGGAGTTTTGAGATTGCAGGGTCATATTTGTGTACCCGATGTTGATGGCATTCGTGAGTTGATATTGCAGGAGGCCCATAGTTCCTGGTATTCAATTCATCTGGGTGCCGCGAAGATGTACCAAGACTTGCGGCAGCATTATTTGTGGCGTAGAATGAAGAGGGATATCGTGGCTTTTGTAGCTCGGTGCTTGAATTGTCAGCAGGTTAAATATGAGCACCAGAGACCAGGTGGTTTGATGCAGCAGATTCAGCTTCCCGAGTGGAAGTGGGAGCGTATCACGATGGATTTT
>ML264935.1:0-18822 GCA_005239495.1 Nicotiana undulata | reverse complement strand
TGTGTTATTGATTTTGGTGGTTCATGGGATCAGTTCTTGCCTTTAGCAGAGTTTGCCAACAACAACAGTTACTAGTCGAGCATTCAGATGGCTCCGTATAAGGTGTTGTATGGTAGGCTATGTCGGTCTCCAGTCGGATGGTTTGAGCCCGGAGAGGCTAGATTATTGGGTTCTGAGTTAGTCCAGGATGCCTTGGATAAGGTGAAGATCATTCAGGATAAGCTTCGTACAACTCAGTCCAGGCAAAAAGGTTATGCAGATCGCAAGTTCCAGATTCNGACAAGGTAGGAGAGGTGGCCTACAGGCTTGCCTTGCCACCGCATTTATCAGTTGTGCATCCAGTGTTTCATGTATCTATGCTCCAGAGGTATATTGCAGATCCATCTCATGTTCTTGAATTCACCGGTGTCCAGTTGGTCAAGGATCTGACTTATGAGGAGGAGCCGGTAGCTATATTAGATAGGCAGGTTCTCCAGTTGAGGTCGAAGAGTTACCCTTCGGTCCGTGTTCAGTGGAGAGGTTAGTTTGACGAGGCAGCTACTTGGGAGTCCGAGTCCGATATGAGAAGTCGTTATCCCCATCTTTTCTCAGACTCAGGTACTTTTCTATGTTCGTTCGAGGACGCGTTTGTTTTAGAGGTGGAGAGTGTGATGACCCAAAAGGTCATCCTAAGTAATTCCAGCTAAATCTTTGTTCTGAGGCCCGAAAGCCTCCGTTAATTTCACCTCGATATGTGTGCGCAACCTGGGCATGTAGCCGGGAAGCTCCTATGTGAAAATTTGATAAAAATGGAATTTCTGAATTGAATAATTGAATAAAGTTGACTTTGGTCAATATTTTTGGTAAACGGACCCGGACCCGTGATTTTACGGTCCCGGAGGGTCTGTAAGAAAATATGGAACTTGGGCGTATGCCCGGAATCGAATTCCGAGGTCCCAAGCCCGAGAAATGAATTTTTAAAGAAAATTATTTTCTGAAAATAATAAAGGATTTTAAAAATGAATTATTATGTGAAAACTGTGTTACCGGGCCCGTATTATGGTTCCGCAGCCCGGAACAGGTTTATTATATGTTATGTGACTTATCAGTGAAGTTTGGTGTAAAACGGACTTGGAATGACGTGTTTCAGATCAAAATTCGTAAATTAAGCTTTATGAAGTTTTAAGAAAATTCTATGAGTTTTAAGGTTTAATTCCTTGTTTTGATGATATTTTGGTGATGTAAAAGCTTGAATAAGTTCGTAGGATGTTTTGGGAGTCGTGTGTGTTTTTGGTTTTGAGACCCGAGGGCTCGGGTGAGTTTTGGATAGCTAACAGGGTGTGAAATGCATGAAAAATCTGGTGTTTTGGATGTTTTGCTGGTGTCTGGTGTAATACCCTTCCCGAACGCGGCCAAGGGCTCGCGAACGCGAAGGGTAATTTATGGTGGCCTGGGCTTTACTCTACGCGAACGCGTAGAGGGTGACGCGAACGCGGAGCACTGGACAGTGCTTCTACGCGAACACGTCCCCAGGGCTGCGAACGCGTAGGCTTAGGGTGAGGTCGGGGGGCAGGGTAGGTTTGTTCTTCGTGAACGCGGGCAGAGGCTCGCGAACGCGGAAGGTTAGGGAGTCAGACCTTCGCGAATGCGGCCCTGGCTCCGCGAACGCGTAGGTTCCAGCAGCTAACCCTTCGCGAACGCGGCCAGGGGCCCACGAACGCGAAGAGTAATTTTTCCCAGTTATTAAAAATACCCCAAAAACAGAATACCATACGTGAATATCACATTTTCAGCCTTCGTCTTCTCCTTCCACCCCCATTGATGATCCTCAAGCTAATTCCCTCCATAAACACTTGGGTAAGTGATTCTAACACCAATTTCTTCAACTTTTCTTCCCTAATCACTAGAATCTAGGCTTAAAATCCTAAAATCAAAGTAGAAATTAGGGGATTTGGGTAGAGTTAGGTTTTTGGGAAAATTGGGTGATTCAACCTCAATTTGGGGTCGGATCTTGAAACAATTATATATTTTAACTCGTGGGGTTATGGGTGATTGGGTTTTTGTCCGAACCTCGAGTTTGGACCAAGCGGGTCCGGGGTCGAATTTTGGTATTTTTGGAAGAATGCTAGAAATTGAATATCTAGGCTATGGGATTGTGTTATTGAGTCTTTATTGATATGATTGAATTAATTATTCCTAGATATCATTGTNATAGAAATTGCAGTATTTCTCCCATGTTTAGCATATTATGAGATTGTCTCTACTTGGTAATTCATTCTTGTTGAAAGTATTGGTTGTTGAGTTTGAGAAGTGTTGATACGATTGATGATCCAAGTGTATAGTATACGATTGAAGTGATTGGTTATAGATGAGACCCTTGCCGGGCATTTAGTGAGTTATTAATTGACGTTTTCCCCTTGCCGGGTGATTTGAACTGTCTATTTCCACTATGATGTACTCCTTGCCATTATATTTGTTATTGTTTGGTGAGGAAGAGTGTAAAGCACGAAGGGTGATGCCGTGCCATGATTCATATTGATTATAAGCACGAAGGTTAAAGCCGTGCCATGACTTTTATTGATTATAAGCACGAAGGTTAACGCCGTGCCATGATGTACATTGCCTTACATTGTACATTGAATTGTGAGGAAGAGAGTAAAACCACGAAGGGTGATGTCGTGCCATGATACTTGATTTCATTGCATTGTGAGGAAGAGAGTAAAAGCACGAAGGGTGATGCCGTGCCATTATTTACATTTTTGGTACTTATACTTGTTTCGTTGGCTACTGTGTTAGATTGCCTCCCTTGTTTACTTCTATCTGTCAATTTGACTGCTTCATTTCACTTGTTCCCCCTTTACTGCTCCCGTATCCCTTGCTTGTCTGTTTATCTCTTCCCTTGTACTATCCATGTTACCTGCTGTAGAATAGGACAGGTTATCGTTATTGTCAAGTCTAGCCTCGTCACTACTTCGGCCTGGGTTAGGCTCGGCACTTACTCAGTACATGGGGTCGGTTGTACTGATGCTACACTGCACTTCTTAATGTTGTGCAGATCCCGCATCCGGACCAGTGGACCGCATTGAGGGAGTCACCTTTAGTCCACCCAGAGCTTCAAGGTATACCGCTGGCGTTCGTGGGCCTTGGTGTCTCTCCTGCATTTGGATTCCTTATTGTCTTACTTTTTCTCCTAGTTTCAAGACAACTATATATTTCTTTTCAGACTCTGTATTTAGCACTCAGTTTAGATAGTCCGTGAGGTTGTGACACCCCGATTTTGGGATTATGCGATGTTGTTATCTTTACTATGTCATTAAGCATTTTCAGAGTATGGTTACATTTCCGCTGTTAAAGTTATGAAGTATGTTGGTTATTTCAGTTAAGATTTGAAGGATATTAAATTTTACTACTATTGGATTTATTTAAAAATATTAACGTGTAGTTTACGTTGTCTTGTCTAGCGGGTTCAACATTAGACGCAGTCACGGTCTGAAAGGTCGGATTTCGGGTCGTGACAAGTTGGTATCAGATCCCTAGGTTGCTTAGGTCTCACAACTCACGGACAACCTTGGTAGAGTCTGAGGGATCGGTAAGGAGACGTCTGTATTTATCCCCCAGAGGCTGCTAAGTTAGGATACTCCTCTTCTCTTCATACTCTGTCGTGCGTAGTATATTCTGTATACTGATTGAGTTTCCATTCTACTCTCTCACAGATGGCGAGGACGCGTGCTTCCCTTGGTTCTGCTCAGCATCCCGACACTCCTGCTACAGCTCCTACGAGGGGTCGAGGTCAAGGTCGAGGACGAGGCCGTGCTAGAGGCCGACGCCAGGGCAGGGCTCAGCCTAGAGCAGCATTCATGTTCTTGACGCTGGTGGCAGTACGCTTTGTGGAATTTATTTTCCGTGTTGGCCATGGGGGAAGTCAAAAATAATTACTGTAACAAGGGTCGCCATTGGTAAAGCTGCTAAAGCCACTGCTTTGGATCCCATTGTTATGGGGGCCTCAAAATTTCTTATAGATATTAATTTTTCTTTAAGAATATTAAGTGTTTGGGAAACAAATGATTGCAATTTTCATTAAGAAAAAAGGAAAAGATGAGATTATCGGAGAAAAATTGGTAAAATAATTGTAACAACCCGATCGGTCGATCCGAGAGTCTAAGCCCCGTTTCCCCCATTTCTGCTTCATTATATGTAGTTCAGCTTTTTTATGTTGTGTTGGGCTGGTTGGCTCGGGTTCGGAGTGATTGTGGAGAGAAAGGAAACACTTAGTCTCTTAAGTTGGTTAATTAATTAGAAAAGTAAACCAGGAGTTGACTCATAGGTAAATGATCTCAGAATTGGGTTTTTATGATTTGGATAGCTTCTCTAGGTTATTTAGGACTTAGGAATGTTTTCGGAATATTTTTCGGAGGTCCGTGGTAGAATTAGGCTTGAATTGGCGAAATGGGATTTCAGGCAATTCTCGGTCGGCAGTGGAAAATTGGCTATCGAGGTCGAAATGGAATTCCGAAAGTTGGAATAGATTTGTAGTGTCGTTTTTTATGTGTGTGCAAAATTTCAGGTCATTTGGGTGTGGTTTGGTTGGTTTCGGCATCGTTGGCGAATTTCGGAAGTTTCAAAATCCTTAGGCTTGAATTTCGAGTTAATTTGGTGTTTTGATAATGTTTTGAGTGTTTCGAGGGTTTGACTAAGTTCGGGTGATGTTATATGAGGTGTTAGTTTATTTGGTTGAGGCTCCGAGGGGCTCGGGATTGATTTCAGATGGTTAACGGAAGTTGGAAGTTGGAAAAATACAGCAGAAGGCTGCTGGTGTGACTCTTCTAGTGTGGCTGCACATGCGATGGGCAGGCGCAGGTGCGATTATTGCAGGTGTGGAGGGGGTGTCGCAGATGCGAAAAGTGAAGGTCTGGGCTTGACCGCAGATGCGAAGGAAGGAGCGCATATGCGAGCCCGCAGGTGCGAGTGTTGGGTCGTAGGTGCGGACGTTAGGTTAAAGTAACTTTTCGCAGGTGCGCACCTGGGACCGCAGGTGCGAGTACGCATGTGTGAGAAAAGTGTCTGCTGGTGCGGAATCCCTGGTTAGAACCTATAAATTTGAGACTTCGCGAAATTTGGGTTATTTTCCACCATTTGTGTTCGGATTTGGAGCTTTTTGAAGGATTTTGAAGAGGGATTCAAGGGGGAAACACTTTGAGGTAATGTTTTTGGACCTAAAACATGATTCTATGGTAAATTATAACTGATTAAGCATGAAATTTGTGGGATTTAAGGATGAAAATTGAGGGATTAGGGCTTAAAACTTGAGACAAAGCATTGGGTGATTAAGGGGTCAAACGAAGTTAGTTTTTTGATGAATTTGCTATGTATGGACTCGTGAGAGGGTAAGAATTCTGGTTTTGTGATTTTTATCGGATTCCGAGACGTGGGCTAGGGGGTCGAGTTTGGCCAATTTTGGGATTTTTGATGTAATTTGATTATTTTCGCATGGGATTTGTTCCTTTAGTGTATAGTGATGATATGAAAATGATTTTTAATAGATTCGGGCCGATTTGAGGTGGAGTCGAGCGACAAGGACATCGCGGAGTAGATTTTCATCTGGTTTGAGGTAAATAACGATTGTAAATCTAGACTTGATGGTATGAAACCCCAGAATTTTGTACTATTTTGATAAATGGAATGACACACATACTAGGAAACGGGCGTGTGGGCGTGCACCATAGGAATAGTGACATGGTCCGTCCCCTGGCAACTGTAGAGTTGCGTATTTTTGATAACCTCTATATGATATCTACGTGTTTTGGAAATGATTCTGTTAACTTGGGCTGAATGCCGCGTTTAGGGCCTCGTGTCGTACTGTTTGGACCCTCAGGGGTATTTTACTATTATCCTCACACTATTTTGATAGAAATATATTCTTAGTCATGATTTATACTTTTTTACTGTTTAATCATGTTCATCACTCTATTTTAAATATATGAAAGTTATTTTGGGCTGAGTCCCTTGAGTTTGTACTGTAATGCCCGAGTGGCTTCTGAGGTTGATGACTAAGTGAGGCCGAGAGCCGGAATGTGAGGATAGTTAGGGATCAGGCCGCACGCCGCAACGATATGTTGGATCGGGTTGCACGCTGCAACGATATTAGATTGAGTTGCACGCCGCAGCGATATAGCACTTGGGTTGTAAGAGCCCCTCCGGAGTCTGCACACCCTCAGTGAGCACGGTTGACTATATATCTATGGATCGGGCTGCACGCCGCATTGGTTATTATAAGGTACCTATTGAGCGTGAGTGTTGAGTGTAAGTACTGATTAAGGAGAGTCAAGTCGAGTCACGAGTGACTGAGAGGCTTGCCCGATGGGCTATATTTATGAGTGATACCTTGCCCGAAGGGCTTGTTTAATGAAATTACTGTTTTCACTCTTCGTTTACATTGTGCTTCTATTGAAAAATGTTGAACAAATGATTTAAACAACTTTCATTGAAACTGAAGTTTTTACGAGGTGTTCGGAATTTAATTACTAATTTAATCTTGTCATTTCCACTGTAGTTTTATGTTATATGATTTTTAAATACTCGTCACTGCACTCAGTCATTAGTTATAATTGTTACTTACTGAGTTGGCGTACTCACATTACTCCCTACACCGTGTGTGCAGATTCAGGTGCCAGGGCATCAGAGTGAGGGATGATCGTCCCCTTCTTAGAGTGTTCAGGAGGTTTGCGAGGTAGCTGCACAGCGTACGCAACCTTGCCTTTCTTCTTCCTATCTTTTTAGCATTTATTTTCTCAGACTTATCTGGTATTAAGTAGACATGATCTAACTTGTATCTTTCTTTTAGTTGCTCATGACTAGTGACTCCTGGATTTGGCTTTGTTTAATGTTTTACATGTCCTTGATTGTTTCGAAATGTTTAAACAATTTTTTTATGAAATATCGGATTAGTAAATGAATTAAATGAAAAGTTCTTTTACGCTAAAAGTAGTAATTTGGCTACCCTAGTATCTTGATAGGCCCCATCACGACCAGGGTGGTTTTGGGGTCGTGACAAGTTGGTATCAAAGCCTAGGTTTCTTAGCTCTCATGAGCCATGAGAAATTTTAGTAGTGTCTTGCGGATCGGTATGGAGACGTCTGTACTTATCTTCGAGAGGTTGTAGAACCCTTAGGAAGAATCTCACATTTTTGAATTCTTGTCGGGCAGATCTGTTGATTCTATTAACTAAACTTCTGTTGTTTCATTCTCTCACAGATAGTGAGGACACGTGCTACAAGGTAGGATGATTAGCCACCCGTTGGACCCACGAGGGGTCGAGGCCGTGGTAGAGGTAGAGGTGCGGCCCTCGCAGTAGCCAAGGCAGTACCCATAGACCCTCCTGTTATTCAAGATCAGGTCCCAGCCGCAGATGTTCCAGCAGTACCAGCCCAGGCATCGGCAGTGCCTATTGTAATTCCAGGTCTTCAAGAGACCTTGGCTCCGATTTTGACTGTATGAACCAGGCTGGCATATGCAGTCATTGTTTCTTCTACAACCGCTACTTCTCATGCCGAGGGAGGCACTCAGACTCTCGCCACTCGTACCCCTGACCAGGTTATTCAGACACCGGAGGCACCTCCATCCCAGCTGGTTGCACTTGCTCAGGACTATGTGATTCCATACATGCCTGATGACGAGCAACGTAGGTTGGAGAGATTTGGTAGACTTCAGCCTCCGACTTTCAGTGGTGCCGAGGGCAAGGATACCTAAGGTTTCTTATACAAGTGTTAGAGAATTCTTTGTACAGTAGGTATATTGGAGACCAGTGGGGTTTCGTTTACTACTTTCCAATTTTTAGGAGCTGCCTTTAAGTTGTGCAAGGCTTATGAGAGGCGTAGGCCTGTTTGTGCGGCGCCCCTTACCTGGCAGCAGTTCTCCGCTTTGGAGAAGTATGTGCCACAATCCCGCAAGGAGGAGATGCGCATGTAATTTGAGTAGTTGCGTCAGGATGATATGAATGTGACGCAGTATGAGATGAGATTTTTAAAGCTTGATCGCCATGCCGTTTGGTTGGTTCCCACGGATAGGGAGAGGATTAGGAGGTTCGTGAATGGCCTCACATATCAGCTCCATATTCTTATGACCAGATAGAGGGTATCGGGTGCTATTTTTGAGTAGGTTATTGATATTTCCTGAGATATTGAGTCACTTCGTCGCTAGTAGCGAGACGAGAGGGAGGCCAAGAGGTCTCGGGGATCTGGTAGCTTTGGTAGTGTTCCCTCCAGGGGTCAGTTTCAACATAGCGGAGGCCGCCCATTTAGACTTTCTCAGCCAGCTCCCCCCCCCACTTATAATGGTGCATCATCGGGGCATGGTTCTCGCAGTTCTCATCTGGGCCGCTCATTATTCAGTTCCCTTCCATCCCATAGCTTATCTCGTGCAACATCAGTTTAGGGTTCCTCTATGCTAGGTGCTTCTATCAATTATCCCGGTGCTAGGGGTTCCCTTCAGTCCCCGTACCCCGCTCCAGGGAGTTGTTACGAGTGTGGAGAGTTTGGGCACATGAGGAGGCAGTGTCCTCATCTTCTTGGGAGTCCATCTCAGCAAAGGGGTCAGCCCTCGACTTCAGCTCTAGTTACTTCACCACCCGCCCAGGAAACTAGGGGTGGAGGTCACGCAACTAGAGGCCGCCCTAGAGGGGGAGGTCGAGCAGGTGGAGGATAGGCCCGTTTTTATGCAATTCTAGCCAGACTAGATTGTATAGCCTTAGATGTTGTGATTGCAGGTATTGTTTCAGTTTGTCACCAAGATGCTTCAGTCTTATTTGATCCTGGTTCCACATATTCCAATCTTTCGTCATATTTTGCTCATTTTCTGGATATGCCCCGTGATTCCTTAGTAACATATGTTCATGTGTCGACTCCGATGGGCGATACTATTATTGTAGGCTGCGTGTATCGGTCATGTGTGGTATCTATTGGGGGTCTAGAGACCCGAGTGGATCTGTTATTACTCAGTATGGTAGATTTTGATGTGATATTGGGCATGGATTGGATTTCTCCATGTCATGATATTCTAGACCGTCACGCTAAGACCGCGATCTTAGCAATGCCGGGATTTCTAAGGGTTGAGTGGAGAGGTTCCATTGATTATGTGCCTAGTAGGGTAATTTCATACACGAAGGCTCAGCTTATGGTAGAGAAAGGGTGTCTGTCTTATTTGGCTTTTGTGAGGGATGTCAGTGCTGAGACTCCCACTATTGATTCTGTTCCTGTGGTTTGTGATTTTCCGGACGTGTTCCTGCAGACCTGCTGGGCATGCCGCCTGACAGGAATATTGATTTGGTTATTGATTTGGTGCCAGGGACTCAACCTATTTATATTCCACTGTATCGTATGGCACCTGCGGAGTTGAAGGAATTGAATAAGCAGCTTCAGGAACTCCCAGATAAGGGGTTTATCCGGCCTAGTGTGTCGCCTTGGGGTGCACCAGTGTTTTTGTGAAGAAGAAGGATGGTTCCATGAGAATGTGTATTGAATACAGGTAGTTGAATAAGGTTACAGTCAAGAATAAGTATCCTTTGCCTCGTATTGATGATTTGTTTGACCAGCTTCACGAAGCTAGGGTGTTTTCTAAGATTAATTTGAGATCCAGGTATCATCAGCTGAATATTCGGGATTCAGATATTCCTAAGATGGCTTTTAGGACCCGTTATGGCCATTATGAGTTCTTGGTGATGTCTTCGGGCTGACCAATGCCCCAGCAGCGTTCATGCATTTGATGAACAACGTATTTTAGCCATATTTGGATTCCTTCGTTATTGTGTTCATTGATGACATCCTGGTGTATTCTCGTAGCCAGGAGGAGCATGCTCAGCATTTGAGAGTCATATTGCAGATATTAGGGGAGGAGAAGCTTTATGCAAAGTTCTCCAAGTGTGTGTTTTTGCTTGGTTTAGTAGCTATCTTGAGGCATGTGGTGTTCAGTAAGGGTATTCAGGTAGATCCGAAGAAAATAGATGCGGTATAGAGTGGGCCCACACCGTCCTCAGCTACTGATATTAGGAGCTTTCTTGGTTTAGCGGTCTATTACCGTCGCTTTGTGGAGGGGTTTTCTTCTATTTCTTCGCCCCTGACCAAATTGACCCATAAGGGTGTTCCGTACAGGTGGTTGGACGAGTGTGAGGAGAGCTTTCAGAAGCTCAAGGCTGCTTTGACCACAACTCCAGTGTTAGTGTTTCCATCAGCTTCAAGTTCTTATCATATGTATTGTGATGCCTCGAGGATAGGCATTGGTTGTGTATTGATGCAGGAGGGTAGGGTGATTTCCTACGCCTCGCGCTAGTTGAAGACCCATGAGAAGAATTATTCGGTGCATGATCTCAAGTTAGCAGCCATTGTTCACGCCTTGAAGATTTGGCGTCATTGTTTGTATGGGGTTCATTGTGAGGTTTTTACCGATCACTGTAGTCTGCAGCATTTGTTTAAGCAGAAGGATCTGAATTTGCATTAGCAGAGATGGTTGGAGCTTCTCAAGGACTATGATATCACGATTCTATACCATCCGGGGAAGGCCAATGTACTGGCCGATGCCTTAAGTCGCCGAGCAGAGAGTTTGGGGAGTCTAGCATATCTTCTAGCAGCACAAAGACTGTTACCACTTGATGTTCAAGCCTTAGCGGGCCAGCTTGTGGGATTGGATATATCGGAGTCCAGTCGCGTGTTGGCTTGCGTAGTCTCCAGGTCTTCTCTTTATGGCTGTATCAGAGAGCTCCAGTATGATGACCCACACTTGCTTGTTCTTCAAGATAGGGTGAGACGAAGTGCGGGGATGTAGCTATTGGTGATGATGGTGTGATGAGGATGCAGGGTCGGATATGTGTGCCTAATGTAGATGAGCTTCGGGATTTAATTCTTGAGGAGGCCCATAATTCGTGGTATTCTATCCATCCGGGTGCCGCAAAGATGTATCAAGATCTGAGGCAGCATTATTGGTGGAGGCGGATAAAGAAGGATATTGTTGGATTTGTAGCTTGGTGTCTACTGTCAGCAGGTCAAGTATGAGCACCAGAGACCAGGTGGATTGCATCAGAGGTTGGACATTCCAGAGTGGAAGTGGGAGCGGATAATCATGGACTTTGTAGTTGGGCTCCCACGGACCTCGAGGAAGTTCGATGTTATTTGGGTTATTGTGGATCGGCTGACCAAGTCCGCGCACTTCATTCCTATTGGTACTACTTATTCATCAGAGTCATTAGCTGAGATTTATATCTGGGAGATTGTTCGGCTGCATGGTGTTCCTGTTTCCATCATTTCTTATAGAGGCACTCAGTTCACATCGCAGTTTTGGAGGGTTGTGCCGAGAGAGTTGGATACTCAGGTTGAGTTGAGCACAGATTTTGATCCTCACACGGACGGGCAGTCTGAGCGCACTATTAAGATATTGGAGGACATGTTGCGCTCTTGTGTTATTGATTTTGGGGGTTCATGGGACCAGGTTCTGTCACTCGCGGGGTTTGCATATAATAATAGTTATCAGTCGAGTATTCAGATGGCTCCGTATGAAGCTTTATATGGGAAGAAGTGTAGATCTCCGATTGGTTTGTTTGAGCCGGGTGAGGCTAGATTTTGGGTACATATTTGGTGCAGGATGCCTTAGATAAAGTGAAGTTGATTCAGAAGCGGCAGCGCACGGGCTAGTCTAGGCAGAAGAGTTATGCGAACAGGAAGGTCTGTGATGTATCTTTCATGGATGGGGAGAAGGTTCTGGTGAAGGTGTCGCCCATGATGGGTGTTATGCGGTTTGGGAAGAGGGGCAAGTGGATTCCTCAGTTCATTGGGCCGTTTGAGGTGATTTAGAAGGTAGGGGAGGTGGCTTATAGACTTGCTTTTCCACCTACCTTGTCGAGTGTGCATCCGGTATTTCATGTTTCCATGCTTCAAAAGTGTGTTGGTGACCCGTCCCATGGTTTGGACTTCAGCATAGTTTAATTAGAGGGGGATATGACTTATGATGTGGAGCTAGTAGCTATTTTGGGTCGACGGGTCCGAAGGTTGAGGTCAAAGGATATAGCTTCAGTTCAAGTGCAGAGGAGAGGGTAGCCTGTGGAGGAGGCCACCTGGGAGACCGAGCGGGAGATGCGGAGCAGATATTCACACCTATTTGAGACTCCAGGTGTGTCTCTAAACTCGTTCGAGAACGAATGTTTGTTTAAGAGGGGGAGAATGTAACGACCCGATGGGTCGTTCCGAGAGTATTAGCCCCGTTTCCCCCATTTCTGCTTCATTATGTGTAGTTTATCTCTTTTATGTTGTGTTGTGCTGGTTGGCTCGGATTCAGAGTGATTGTTGAGAGAAACGAAACACTTAGTCTCTTAAGTTGGTTAATTAATTGGAAAAGTCAACCGGGAGTTGACTTGTAGGTAAATGATCTCCGAATTGGGTTTTTATGATTCAGATAGCTTCGTTAGGTGATTTAGGACTTAGGAACGTGTTCAGAATGTTTTTTAGAGGTCCGTGGTAGAATTAGGCTTGAATCGGCGAAATGGGATTTCAGACAATTCCCGGTCGGCAGCGGAAATTGGTTATCGAGGTTGGAATGGAATTCCGAAAGTTGGAATAGGTTTGTAGTGTCGTTAGAGGTATGTGTGCAAAAGTTCAGGTCATTCGGGCGTGGTTTGGTTGGTTTCGGCATCGTTGGTAAATTTCAAAAGTTTGGAAATCCTTAGGCTTGAATTTCGGGTTAATTTGGTGTTTTTATGTTCTTTTGAGTGTTTCGAGGGTTTGACTAAGTTCGGGTGTGTATTGGTAAAAAAGAGTCTCACACGTAAGCAAGACCTTGACAACTCAACTAGCTACGTGGACCAAAGAAAATGTCACAAATGGACATGATTTTATAAAGAGGTACGAGATTAACTCAACAAGCACGAGCGCCAGATTGATTCGTCAACCACGAGTGCATCAGCCACGGGAAACCCAATGAAGAAGAAGAGATGCGGTCGTAAAGAACCCAAACAAAGCCACAGATAGATTCGAAAATCAACAGTGAATGACTTATACATTATGTAACTCCTATATAATAGTAACGGTTATCCTTTGATGATCCTTTGTAACGCCTCATTAATGTAATAATTAGCCATTAATGAGCAATCATTACAGAAACCAAAACGTTATGCTAGGAAGCCCTTATATAAAAGGGAAGAATTGTAATCCATAAGATCATCTGAATTCTCGAAAACAAACTGCTTTACTTTTCTGCATTCTATATTTCTTATTATTTCTTTATTCATTATATTATTCACTCGATTATCAGTAACCCGCCTTTATCCTAAAATAGCTTTGGTCAAGGAATCTCATTCTTTGGTTAAACAAATTGGTTCCACTACCGGGAAACTGATAATCATAGTGCGTTTACCAACTAATATCCTTTAAATCATGTCGAATTCGAACAACAACGGCAACAACAACGTCAACAACAATGACGACAACAACCAACAAGGAAATGGAACCCCAGTTCCATCTCCTCGAGGAACACCACGTGCTTCGAGGGAATCATCCCTTGAAATATCTGATAACCATCGTAATAATAATGAGAAACCAATAGAGCAAGATCAAATAAGGCAAATGATTGCTGAATACGTGGGGCAGGCTTTGCAAGAATTTGCGAGAGGATTACCACAGGCACCTCCAGTACCACTAACGCCGCCTTCAAATAATACAATCGTAGTAGAGAATCCGCAGTCTGGATTAATAAACTCAACCAGAGGTGAAACCCCCAATGCATCTCTTGAAACGAGACCAGGTACGACTAATAACTCTGAGTTACAAAATTTATTACTAACCATGCAGAAATAGATGAAGGAACAGAATGATCGCATCGATCAAATCCCTGGAGTACTACCTATCATCAAGGGCATTGATGTTGATAGATATTATCAACAACCTTGGAAGCCAAGTGCGGCTCCATTCCCTATACCCAAGAAATTTAGAATGCCCGACATTCCTAAATATGATGAAACAACTGACCCACGCGATCACGTGACTGCCTTCACTACTGGAGTAAAAGGCAATGACTTAACAAAAGAGGAGATCGAATCGGTCCTTGTCAAGAAATTTGGGGAAACGCTCACAAAAGGAGCTTTAACCTGGTATTCTCTTCTCCCTTAAAATTCTATAGATTCCTTTGCTGAACTTGCAGATTCGTTTATAAAAGCACACACTGGTGCACAAAAAGTTGAAAAAAGAATGGAAGATATATTCAAGATAAAGCAAGGAGACATGGAATTGCTTCGTGAATTTGTAGACAGGTTTCAACGAGAAAGAATGTAATTACCAAGGGTGCCTGACAATTGGGCAGCCATGGCATTTGCAAGCAACTTAAACGATAAAAGCTCAGAAGCCACAAGACGACTTAAAGAAAGTCTGAGAGAATTCCCAGCTACAATATGGAATGATGTGTATAACAGGTGTACCAAACTCAGAATCGAAGAAGATATTATTGCTCGATCAAAAGATGAAGAATATCCTAGAACCAGACGTCCAGAACAAGGGAAAAGGTCAGGTAAAAACAGGTACGATCCTTACTTAGGACCTTCGGGACGTGACACACGTCCCAGGTTCGAAAATACAAGACCATCGAGAAAAGAGATATAGGCTCATCCTCATCTAGATCCAGGAGAGATCGAGATGAATGGTCCAGGGGTAATACCCGAATTAAAGACCATAACTTCAATGTGAGCAGTACTAAACTTGTTTCAATATTGAGAAATATGGGAGACAAGGTTAAATGGCCCAAAGAAATGCGATCTAATCCTAACAGGAGAAACCTTGATCAGTGGTGTGAATTCCACAATGATCATGGTCATAGAACTGCAGATTGCAGATTTTTGCAAGGTGAAGTAGAACATTTATTAAAACAGGGCTACTTAACAGAATTGTTTAGTGATAAAGGTTAACAAGCATATATGAAGAACATGCAATAGCCCCCAAAACCTCCTTCCCCAAAACGAACTGTCAACGTCATACATGAAGGGGAAGAAGTGAACGGCATAGTCTGCCAGTTAACATCAAAAGTCAGAAGTACCCACGGGAAACGGGTTCGAGAAGAGACGACGGAAGATCAAATAACTTTTGATGACGCATATTTTGGCGGATTAATGCTTCCTCATAACGATGCACTGGTAATATCTTTAATTATTCATGACACTAATGTTAAAAGAGTGTTGATTGATCCAGGCAGTTCATTCAACACTATTTTGATAAAAGTCGTGGAGGAAATGCTGGTAGAAAACGAAATGATCCCAAAGGCACGAGCCATATCTGGGTTTGATAATTAAACAGTGATAAGTAAAGGATAAATCGAACTTATCACTTACGCCGAAGCAGTTGTCAAAAATGCGAAATTCCAAGTCATTGATACACAGATGGCTTATAACGTTATTTTGGGAAGACCATGGATCCATGATATGAAAGCGGTCCCATCCACCTTACATCAGATAATAAAATTCACTTCAAAGTGGGGAGTAAGACAAATTAGAGGTGACCAGCAAACTTCGAGAAATATCAATTCGATAGCCCTTCACAACAAAAAAGATACGGGAGAGACAACAAATTATCAAACAGAAGCTCCTCAACAAACAGGTATGGAAAAAACCTCTGATTAACTATGTACAAAAGAAATGGATATTCAAATAGGTACGGAAAGAGATAACGATGAAACAAATCCTGTTACCATCAAANAAAAGCCCGAGAGAAAGTTGTATATTGGCACAAAATTACTGGAAAGACTAACTCTTGAGCAAAAAGGTATGTTAGTCAATTATTTAAAAGCTAATGAGGACTGTTTTGCATGGTCCCACTCAGATATGATAGGTATCCCACCAAAAGTGATGACTCATAAACTAAATGAAGATCCATCATTCGTACCTGTTAAACAAAAGAAAAGAAAGCAAGGACCTTTCAAAAATCAAGTGATTGACGAGGAAGTTCAAAAACTACTGAACATAGGCTCGATACGAGAGGTAAAGTATCCTGACTGGCTGGCTAACACAGTAGTGGTGCCTAAAAAGAACGGCAAATGGAGGGTATGTGTAGATTATACTGATTTAAATAAAGCATGTCCTAAAGATTCATTTCCTTTGCCACATATAGATCAAATGATCGATGCTACCGCAGGTATGAATTGTTAAGTTTTTTGGATGCATATTCTGGTTATAATCAGATTAAAATGGATTCCCTAGATGAAGAAAAAACTCCATTCATCACTAACAGGGGGGCTTATTGTTATAAGGTCATGCCTTTTGGCTTGAAAAATGCAGGGGCCACTTACCAAAGGTTAGTAACAAAAATGTTCCAAGAACATTTAGGAAAAACGATGGAAGTCTATATCGATGATATGCTTGTAAAATCAACACAAGCGGAAAATCATCTCCAGCATCTCTCTACTACTTTTGACATCTTACGCAGGTATAATATGAAGCTCAATCCGGAAAAATGTGCCTTCGGAGTACAATCTGGTAAGTTTCTGGGATTCCTTGTATCTAATAGAGGAATAGAAGTAAATCCGACACAAATAAAAGCTATAGAATAAATACCTGAAATTCTGAAGAATAAAAAAGAAGTTCAAAGATTAACAGGAAGAATAGCAGCTTTAGGGAGATTTATTTCTAGATCTTCCGAGAAAAGCTTTAAATTCTTTTCAGCTCTTAAAAAGCAAAATCAGTTCGAGTGGACTGAAGAATGCCAGCAGGCACTCAAAGACTTGAAGATTTACTTATCAAAACCACCGCCGCTATCGAAGCCAAGAGAAGGAGAAAGATTATACATCTACCTGGCTGTTTCAGAAATTGCCGTAAGTGCAGTACTGGTAAGGGAAGAAAAAGGTAAGCAATCCCCTATTTATTATGTAAGCAAGACTCTGTTAGATGCCGAAACTAGATATCCACATCTAGAAAAATTAGCTTTAGCTTTAATAATGGCATCAAGAAAATTACGTCCTTATTTTCAATGTCATCCAATCACTGTCGTGACTTCATATCCTTTAAGAAATATTCTACACAAACAAGAACTGTCAGGAAGATTAGCCAAATGGGAAATAGAGTTAAGTGAGCATGATATAACATATCATCCTAGAATGGAAATTAAATCGCAAATATTAGCTGACTTTAGCAATAATATTACCCCTAAAGTGGAAAAAGAGTTACAACTCTTCAATGGTGTAAACCCAGGTCAATGGACCCTATTTACAGATGGCTCTTCTAATGTAAAAGGAGCTGGATTAGGCATTGTACTGACATCAACCACGGGTGAAAAGATACGACAAGCTATTAAGTGTTATCCAATCACTAACAATGAAGCAGAGTACGAGGCTGTTATTGCAGGTTTAGAATTGGCACGGGAGCTGTCAATTAAACAAATCGAGATCAACAACGATTCTCAGTTGGTGAAAAAGGCACGAGAACTTGTAAGACAGTTCAAAACGTGGAAAATAATACAAATACACAGGGAGGAAAATAATGAAGCAGATGCGTTAGCAAACCTTGCGGTAGTCACAGAAGTGACCAATAAAGACAACACCATTGTCGTCCACCTCGTTCATTTAGCGATTGACCAAGACATAAATGAGGTATCTTTTAATAATTTAACTTGGGATTGGAGAAACAAAATTCTCATTTTTTTTGCAGAGTGGTACCGTGCCTGGAGACAAGAAAGCAACTCAAGCGCTTCGCCGCAAAGCAGTAAGATATTGTCTTGTACATAACACGTTGTATCGTAAAATGTTCGGGGGACCCCTAGCTAAATGCCTTGGATCTAACCAGACGGAGTTCGTGATAAAAGAAATCCATGAAGGACAATGTGGAAATCACGCAGGAGCAAGGTCTTTAGTAAAAGCCCTAATCAGAGCAGGGTACTATTGGCCTAAGATGGAAGAAGACACGGAGAATTTCATCTCAAAATGCGATAGGTGTCAACGGTTTGCCAATAATATGCACAGACCAGCGGAGCTATTACATTCTATCATATCACCATGTCCCTTTATGAAATGGGGAATGGATATAGTGGGACCTCTTCCCCTAGCTAAAGGACAGGTACGATTCCTTTCGGTGCTTACTGATTATTTCACAAAATGGGTCGAAGCGGAAGCATTCAAACAATTGTGGGAATAGGAGGTCAAAAGTTTCTTATGGCGAAACATAATATGCCGATTTGGAATTCCAAAGGAGATCGTGTGTGATAATGGTCCATAGTTTATAGGCTCTCAAATCACGGAGTTCTTCGAAAGTTGGAAAATTAAACGAATTGCTTCAACACCATATCATCGCGTAGCTAACGGACAAGATGAGTCTACGAACAAAATCATTATCAACAATATAAAGAAGCGCTTAGATAAATCCAAAGGCAGTTGGCCCGACGAATTACCAGTAGTATTATAGGCATACAGAACTACGTCAAAAACGGCTACGGGAGAAACCCTTTTCGCACTTGTTTATTGCTCAGAAGCATTAATACCCGTGGAAATCGGCGAACCAAGTTTGAGGGTGACAACGGCTACGGAGCAAACAAATGACACCGAACTCCAAACCAACTTGGAGTTGTTCGAGTCACGAAGAGAAGCAGCTCTAATACGAATGGCAGTTCAAAAGAATATCATAGAGCGATATTACAATCGTAAAGCTCATCTTAGATATTTTAAGATTAGGACTTCGTACTTAAAAAGGTTTTCCAATCAACAAAAGAAGCAGGGGCTGGCAAATTGAATCCAAATTGGGAAGGACCTTATAAGGTCCGGGGCATAGCCGGGAAAGGGGCGTACGAGTTGGAATCCATGGACGGCAGGATTCTACCAACGAGCTGGAACGCCATCCACCTG
>ML264934.1:6014-24972 GCA_005239495.1 Nicotiana undulata | reverse complement strand
GTGCACCGAGATTTGGCGTGGATCGGTGATAGCAGCTTATCTCTCAGAGTCGACGAGGTAGCAACTGGCGTTCGCTGTCCCGCCCTCTTTTCCTTATTTTCCCTACTGTATTAGAAATTGGAAACTTAAAACTCCAGTATTATTTCTCAGTTGTATTGATGTTAGTAGCTCATGACTGCGTGACTCCAGATCCTAGGTTGATTGTTGGAGCTTATTTCTTCTGTTAGACTGATTTAAATGATTAAAATGTCTGTATTTCTATGAGTTGAGCCAATAATGAGTAAATTTCTCTAGTAAATGAATTGAGTATTGTTGTAACGGTTTGCTAGTCTGGTTCCATGACAGACGCCATCACAACCCGGAAACGGGTCGTGACACTTTAATATCAGTTGAAATTTGTGAGCCTAGCACGAGATTCACATTGGCAACAAAAGAATCAAATGATGATGAGTTAAGAACAAATTTAGACTTACTCGAACAAAGAAGAGAGGCAGATTTAATTCGGATGGAAACACAAAAGCAAATCATAGAACGATACTACAACATAAAGGATCACCTCAGGTACTTCAAAATTGGGGACTTCATTCTTAAAAAGGTTTTCCAATCAACAAAAACTATTGTAGCATGAAAATTAAATCCAAATTGGGAAGGACCTTATAAAGTTCGAGGTATTGCTGTAAAAGGTGTTAATGAGTTGGAAACCATGGATGGAAAAGTCTTACCCTCGAGTTGGAATGTTGTTCATCTAAAGAAGTACTATTTCTAAGCAAAAGAAATACTCACGGTCAGGTATCATTTACTTACGTTTTTGTTTTGTTCAGTGAAAATTATACTAAAAGTTTTTAGATGATAGGCAAAAAGCTAGCACACACCAAATAATAATATTAGACCTGAAAGACACGCGGAAGTAACAGAATTCCCGGTCTAGGGTTACAACCTATCTGATGGAAATATAAAGGATTAAGCGGTCATCATCAAAACTGTATATACCTCCGAGTCCCGTATGTTTTTCCTTTTCAGGAAATGGACCACATGGAAGGAATAATCAAGTGCTCGAAATTTCATACTTCAAAGATCAAACACTTGGGGGACTATATGGAAGGAAAAGAAGACTAGAAAAAGTCATAATTCAAGTCAAGCCTGAGGTTTACTTTACCCAACAAATCGAAAGTTAAGAGCGAAGTCAATAGCCAAAAACGCAAGCCCGATTCAAAAACCTACAAAGAACACACTTGTGGTTGTAAACGAATGTTTAGGTTAAAGGAAATATATAGTTATGGGTTATAGGATACACCCTTGAATTTTTACAAATATGTTGTAAAGAAAACAGTTACGAAAGAGTTACAGATGATACTTGAATACATGTAAAGTACTATGTAATTTGAAAGTTCGAATGACACAAAACTTTCCTCAAAGGTTATTCAAAGAAACGTGTATGTTCCTAATTCTTCTTTCATATGTTTACACCATTATGAAGTTGAGACGTTTTCTTCATTAAGTGTCGTTCATAAAAGGACCCTCTTTTATTAATCGTGCTTGTTTCAAAAAAGACACTGAATATTGAAGCATTGTTAATGCGCAATAAAAGAGTAGTACAGAAACTCTGAAATAAAATATCACATAAGTTGAACAAAAACTTAAAAGACAATATTATAATAACTTGGTTAAAACTAAGTATGAACTTAGTTACAACCTATTTGCTTTATACAGAAAATCCCAAAACGGACTAGGGGTGAAATTTCCATAACATTACCCCCAAATGGGACCGGGGGTAAGCCTCCAATTGTTCCACCAATTAAAAAAAACAAAGAACACTTCAAACTTTTTCGCTTTCACTATGGGACAGATTGGCTTCACCACCAGAAGAAAGAGCAACTTGAGCAGGGGAAGGCTGAGCAATAACTTCACCAGGAGTGATTTCATCACCTTCGGGAACATCAACCTCAGGTGAAGAAAAACTTCGACTCTGCCAGGTCTTTTCAACTGTTTCTCTAGTCTTTGCAATTTCAACTTTTAAGTCAAAGCCTTCCTGGCTTACTTCCATTAATGTTTCGAGGCGAGTGTTCAAAAAAGCCCAGCTAACATCAACAACTGCTTTATCTTCAAGAGCCTCGTAGTCTTTTTCCCACTGCTCAACCTCAGCTTTTAACTCATCCTTCTCGTTCAAGGCTGCATTGTAAGAAACCTGAAGGGGGGCAAGAGATTCCTCCAAAAATTTAACCTTGTCTGAGGAAACACGAAGAACTTCCTGAGTTTGTGTGAGCATTTGAACAAGCTCCCCAGAATAAACTTCTTTTTGGTTCAATAAATCTTTTAAGCTCCTAATCTCTTCAGAAGCCTTGGAAAGCTGCTCAACAAACGAAGATTCTAGAAGATTTTTATCTTTGCCCGCTTGGTTGGATGAAGCCTTTTCAACCGCCAATTCGGTTGCCATAACCTTTATTTGCTGCTCCAAGGTACACTTTTCTTCTTCTAAAACCTCCATTTCAAGCCGAAAGCTCTCGAACTGCTCTTTCCAATTGTCTGCCTCAGTATAGTAGTCATTCATCAACTGCTCTGTATATACAATTCTTTCATCATCTTCGTGCCGATGAGATTTATCTACACAATAAAAAGGGGAATATGATACCGAAAAAGGAAAAATCACGTGTAAAAAACACGGTTATACCTATAATGAGGAATGCACAATATCGTTCATCCACGTTAGAAAGTTGTGGCTTTCTAGCTTTGACTTCAACTGGGCCAATCAAAGGTTTTAACCATACGTGAACCTGGCCTGATTTCTTCAAAAGATTACCATCAACAGGAATCTCGATGGTAACTTGTTTCATCGCCCAACTGCTACTAGAGGAACGAATTTCAACATGAGGAGTTATGGCAGTAGGGGCAGTCGAGGAAGTCAAAATAGCCACGGGTGGAGCAGTGGTGAAAACAACATGTACGGGCAACTGAAGTTTGACTGGAGCAGACGCAAGAAAAGAGTCAAGAGGCGTTTCCTCATAAATTAAGCCAAAACTTTCTTCATCAAACCCTCGAGAGAAAAGTTGTTCAGTAGAGTCGCGGGTTGCAGCATGTGTTTCCTCATCAGAACTCACTAGAGTAGAACTCTCAGGCTCAGGCACATGAACAGAACTAGGAGGGGGAGTAGATTCATCATCAGAAACAACCTGTCTCCTAGCTCATGGCTTACGAACCAACGAGCCTTCATCTTGTTCTTCTTCATCCTCAGAGTTCTGCAGCCTGTCAGCTTTTCTTTTTGATGAAGAACCCAAGATTATCTCTTGAGATTTTGGTAGGGAGATCCTTGAAGCAGTGATTGAAGCAGCACTAACACCTCGAACACAAAACCCTAATAAAGAAAGGGGTCAATAAGTTCCAAAGTAAATACAGAGGCAAGAGAAAAAGTGAAAGAGAAAATTACCATGAGTTTTCACTTTCCATCCAAATCTGTTTGAAAGGTATTTCCAAGACCTTTCCTCCATTGGAGAAACTGTTAACAAATTTTCTACCCAACAACGAAAACCAGGAATCTCCTCAACGGTTTCCATGGTTGCTGAAAAGGAAAAGTAAAACAGTTACGAGAACTCATATTTTTCATGAAAAGAAGAGAAATAAATGGGAAACTTACGTGCAAAGTTCCACTTCTCAGGGAAGGGCATGTTCTCTTCACCTACTAAACCACCAGTAGGAGCAGCAACAAATCGGACATACCATCCACGATCTCTATTGTCCTCAGGGCTGACCAAAACTCTCTTACTCTTTTCCACAAGAGTAAAAATCTCATGACAGAATAATTTGGGAGAGTAAAGATGGATCGGATGGTAGAAATTGAAGGGTAAAGAAGCCAAATTTTCTAAGTATCTAAGGCATGCCACAACCCTCCATATAATAGGACCAATTTGTCCTAAACACACATCAAAGAAACGGCAAATCTCGATAATGACTGGATCAATAGGTGGCCTAAAACCTAATGTGAAGGGATATGTATACACAAAAGAAAAGCCAGCTTTAAAGGAAATGATCCTTTGATTCTCATTAGGAACTAGAATCGGGGAGTCAAATTTACAGCGACAATCTCTACGCACAATAGAAACTAAACCTTCAGTGGTCTGAGAAGGGCAAACATCAGCAAGATCATAAGATGTCATGGAAGTAACCTGATTTTTTATTGACTCGTTATCAGTAACAAAGGAAAGTTCTGCGGGAATGATCTCGTCTACAGTAGGCTCACGAAGTGGTTCATTAGAGTCTCTATTTTTAGCAGAAGATCTATGTGAAGTTGAAGTCGTAGTTCTAGAAGACGATGGAGGAGTAATATTATGTTGAGAAGAAGATCCACGAAGAGACACTGACCCTAAACTACATAACCTACCTCATCTCCTACTCCTGATAGGAGCAGAAGAAGGGGGAAGTTCAACTACAATAACAACTTTTCTGGGATCAGGATTCGAAGAAGACATAATTGTATGAGAAAGTAATACGAGTAAGTTGTGAAAGAAGAAGAAAGTTTTCCGTAAAAGCAAAGGAAAATGATGTATTTATATACAGAAGCAACCATCAAATAAAACAAGTAATGATGGGAACGTCATTATGAAAACTGTCACTTCATGACTGATGCAGCCGTAAAAAAAATCCTAAAACCCGCTGAAGAGTTGCAGAGCCAATCGATGACTGCGACGTGTCACATGCATTAAATGGAAGTGATATATGACGCATTGGTTCAGAAGAAGATACAATGGAACGAGTGAAACGGCGGCAAAAAATTCCCGCCTAAAGTGAGATCAACTTCCCAAATATTCAATTGCTGAATAATGGGTAAGTGGAGGGACTATCTGTATTGGTAAAAATAGATATTACAAGTGGAATTAATTATGTGGTTGACATGGCAAGTCACGTGGACCAATAGAAAAGCGACAACTGGGTAGGTACTATGAAAGAGATACGACGAGCAGATCACCCACGAGATGGTTAGAAACGAATGTTTGAGACGCTTCAGGGAATTGAAGAGACACTGGAGGAATGAACCGAGACAGAAAAATGGGCAGATTCATAGATCTTCAATTAATGAGTACAAACATTATAGTACCTTTACGAAATAGTTACGATTATCAATTATAACATTTCATTAATGATATTAATACTCATTATGGCTCAATCATTAAAAAGAATATACGTTGTATTTAAAGGTCCCTATATAAGGGAGGAAATGTTATTTGGAAGGAGACGTTTTGATTGTTACTAGAATATACTTAATTTTTTGTGCTTTCTACTGATTACTTTGTCGTTTCTTATTTCTGAGAAAATATTGAATTTCTTGATTATCAGTAACCCAAGTACTTCTAAAAATAAGATTTGACTGAGAATCTAATTTTTTGGTTAAACAAATTGGTTCTGTTGCCGGGAATCTGATAATCTTCTCTTACTTTCCAAATCACCCCCTCACAACTGAATCATATCGAACGTCAATGATAACAACAAACAGGTAGAGAGAACTCAAATTTCCTCGCCTCAAGGAACCCCGCGTGATTCAAGAACCATCACCAGAAAGATCCACGTGTTTTAGATTATTTAGGGGGTATAGCCACGTGTTTTACATTATATAAATTGTACTTTTTCAAACCATTATAGCGGTACTAGACAAGGAAATACTAGTTCGTAGAAATACTTCGGTAATGCAGGATATCTAATTACATCTCTTATTTCAAATTTTGAATATTATGAATTTACCTTTTCCGAAAGAAAAAAATATCACATCTCCTTTTCTATTTTAGCAAGTTTTTTTTCTTCATATTTTACTTAAATAAAATGAAAAAACTTAATTTTTGTCCTGATAATAAATAATTATAATTATTTATATACTTATATAATATTAACTGTTTAGCAAATCTATTCATGTCCTTATTTGTAATTTAACACTTCAAAGAAATTTTTGAAAAGTTTGGCCAAGCACAAATTATTACTCAAAAGTGCTTGTTAGTAGCCAAACACAAACTGCTTCTATCCAAAGTACTTCTCAAAAAAGTACTTCAGAAAAGAAAAAAAACACTTATCAAAATAAGCTCATTTTTTCAGCTTGGCCAAACGGGCTATACAATTAAGCTTTGTGTTAGAACACCACTGTCATAGTAGCTTGGATTTTCAGTTCAGCTTGGCCCACTTCTTGAATCTAATTAGGGATCTTTACACAAATAGTCGGCCATATAAATTAATTATTTTTTCTAACCATATACATAAATTATACACTGATTATGCACAATAATGCACATACAATACATAAATTATGCATATATTGTATATTCACTGCTATTTTTAGTTTAAGTGATAGGGTTGGCAGCTATTTGGATTAATTCTTCATCCAATTATGGCAATGGTAGAAATGACACCAGGTAGCCCACTCTAAAGAATTGTTGTTTAAGAAGAGAACCCAAATAGCCACACACCCAATCAATTAAACTTGAAATAGCCGATGAAGGTATAACATATGCATAATTTATGTATTATATATGTATAATTATGTATAATCAATATATAATCTATATATATGGCTAGAAAAAGTAAAGAGTAAATATGACCGACTATTTGTGTAAAGATCCCCTATGTTTTCTGAATTTTAATTTTTCAATTTAATTTTTCGGGATATAAATGTCCTGATATTATGATTTTTTGTTCATATTAAGGACAAAATACGTACATGCTAATTCTTGAATAACAACCCTAGGAATGATTGTCACACCCCTTTTTTCACAAAAAAATTCACTAAACCCTCTTTAAAAAAAAATTGTAAAGCTCAAAAGGGTTTTTCAATTTTGAAAGTGACAAAAGATTGTGTTCAAAAGGATTAACTCGAGTCGCCGCCTGATATTTGGTTTCGATGTGTCAGGTCACCTTTTTTTTTAATAAAAAAAACAATTTATTCTTTTGAAACACATTTAGACTCTAAAACTAATTGCACCAGAGATTCAAGGTAAGAGGTTCATTTGATTCGGGGAGAAGGTGTTAGGCATTCCCCGAGTTCCGTAAAAGTCACGATTGCGTACATGATCTAGTTGGCTTTAAGGAATACTCAGATTGAGGTAGAAAGACACAAAAAAAAAACACTCAAAAGAGACTCGAGATCGTCTCCACCTAATAAAGAAAAATAAAATAAAATGAAATAAAAATAAAATACTACAAATCTATATGCGCCTCCACAATGCTTGTCAAGGCCTCCAAAACATTTACAAAGTTCTTCGGGGCATTCCCCGGAATAAAATATTTACAATCCTTCGGGACATTCCCCGGACAAATTTAACTAAAGGGGGCGACCTCTCACCTCAGAAGAAACTAAAACACAAAAGCCTTAAAAAATTTCCTACCCAAATGTTATCAGCCTAAGCATACTCCAAACGATTAAGAAAAATAGAAATAAAATTAACAAAAGTAAATAACTCATTTTATGCTCATCTTCTTTTAACTCTTCATTTCACATACTTGGCCAAACCCAATTCCTTAAGTATGGCAAAAATAATTACTAATGGGATTTGGCCTTCACCTTCCCCTTCCCCACAGTATATTTCAAGAAAATTTAGTCCTTCACATGTCTAGCATACAATTATCCAAAAGCACGGTACACATACGTGAGAAGATTAAGAGAAAAACAAAAACAAAGTATGATGAATTAGCAATATGATAAAAGCCACATCATGATAAATCCCCAAACAAACCAAACTTGTCAAAATTGATCCCAAAAACATTCATTATGCATACATACATGTTAAAATTCTTCCTCTCACATACTGATTTTCACATTTAATTGAGACTTTGTAAATTCTAACAAAAAGGAAAACAAAACTAAAGAGAGTTGTAACAATGAATTCTGCTAAAAAAAACTCTTAAAACACCACACTTCTAATGCAAGATAACTTCCCAAAAATTTTAAAAACTCACAAACGCAAACCAGTTAACACAAAATTAAAACGGATCTGGGCTTAAGCAACAATAAATGAATCTAAAAAGATTCATATGTCTAAGTGTAAAAGGAAAAGAAACTTCCTCAATTTCTAAGATCAACAAAAAAGCAGTAACAATCCTTTTGTAACAGCGACAAGTTAACGAATTCATATCGATAAACAGGGCAAGTCTGAACTAAAACACGACTTCATTGTTGGCTCATTTGGCTAATTTGAGGATACCATCATCTACCAAGGGCTGAACTTCCTTCTTCACAAGCTTGCGTACCTCAGAACTTGAAGTTTCCAACAGTGCATTAATCACTTTCGCACTGCAAAATGTAAAAGAATTCAGCCTCCGCAAAATTGCTTAAAAGGAGGAAATGAGTTCAACAAACCAACCTGTGTCCTTGAGCCCAAATTGCACATTTTCCTTTCAGAGCTTTCTCATACAAAGTGCAAGCAAAAGAAGGGGAGTCCAAGATCAGTTTTCTGATGGTCCTGCTAGAATGGAAGTGTTCAAGGAGATGTTCTTCCTCCACTTTAGGATGTGCTGCCAGAGATGCTATAGCACCATGTAAGGTTTTCAACTTTCCATCTAAAGTTGCGTGAAGGATGCTGTCTGCACCTCCCACGGCGACCTATATCAAACAAAAATGATTCTTGATAGCAAAACAACATATTTAGCATGTTTCAAGCCATTGCAATTGGTTTGAACGTTTATTTCATCTCTAACTCATTTATCTGATATTCTTAATTGTTCGTGTTGAATTAAACCACATATCCTTAAAACCACGTACAAATTTAGTTGTAACCCAATTTTGGGGTAAACAATACACTTGGCTTGTATCTATTAGAATTCTTCTTGCCTCCTGATGCATTGGTCATTCAATGGGGAGAACATGTAGCCCATAGTTCAAAGTTTAACAGCCAATTGAAATAATACATATCTAAGGAGGAAGCTTTAGAGACATCTCAAATATTGCACTTTTTTCCAAGTCCTTGACACAGTTAACATTGTGTGATCTATGTCAACTCGCTAGGTTCTTAACAAGTTTAGACATGTGTAATTTCTAAGAGATGGATCCGATAGAAGGCCTCAAACCTTAAAATCTTGCCTAGAAAAACAAACTATATGGATGTGAAATACAGGAGTTACTGCAATAAAATAAAATTTTCCCATGTCTGCCATACACTTGTTGCATCCTATACTTAGATGTGTACAATGTTTCTTTTTCTTTCATATATATTTTGCATTTGACCTATGATTAGCCCCTATGTGGGACTGTACTTGTGCAGTATGTAGGCATCAATTATATCATAATGTGTGTATACAGCCTTAAAGGATACTCTAGACTGAAATGCACTAAAACTTTCTTAATTTCTAGATTCATATTGATGCTTATATCTTCGAATATGGTTCCCATGAATTAATATGGGATGAGTTACTTTATGGTGCAAGGGTGCAGAATATGCTATGTTGGTAATTCGTATTGTTTTTGGAACATGCTATCTATTTGATTAATGCTTCAATTAGCTCATCTTAACGTACTTTTTACCAATCAAATAAATCAAATTAGCTCATCTTAACGTGAAGACCTGGAACTCTTCATCCATGTGGCATTTGTTTGAAGATGATTAGTAGTTTGTAAATAATATTGATGACAACTCTATAATTGTATGATGCTTAAAGAGTTAGTATCATTGTTATAACCTTCTTTGCATTTAAGATCTCTCAGTTTTTGTATTTCAGTACTGCTACTCTAGTAGACAGGTAGGAATTCTAGATATACTGCAATAGAAACAACTGTATAGTACCCATAAATTTAACTTGAATTATATTAAAGATATCATTCTTTTTGATTGAATTCAGATTGATAATCTTTTACATGCTTGCTATTTCAGCTTGTTAGGAGGACAATAGAAATGACGATAATTGAGCAACCCAAACCAAAAAAGATATATGTGTAGTTCAGGAAAGAAATCCAACATTTATTCATGAAAACTATTTTAGGACAGAGTGGTATTTAAAGGTTATGATACATTGAAACCGAAATAAGTTTATTAAATCAACAGGGCAATACCTCATAAATGACCTCTTTACCAAAGTTTGATTTTAGCAATTCCCCTGCCATCTCACAACATGCATCGATGAGTTTCTGCAATATTGATCAGGAATCACTTGGTAAAGGGGATAAAGTTGAATACATAAATGACAGGACAATACACAAGACATTTCATTTTAAAAAAAGGAGACAGAAGGAAAGGATCACACAGAAAGTGAAATGGGCAAGGCAGCAAGCTTGATAACTGAGAATAAAGAACAGCTCTATAGATATATGAATGAGAGAGTAGAAAATATTGACCTCAGCTAGCCCACTGTTGACCAATAATTCTTGCCGCCTTGTAAGAGGATCCTTCTTTCCTCCTTCGTTCAAATGTGAACTTTGGGTGGCGCCGGTTGCAGCACCTGTGTCACAACTATCTTCTTTATCAGCTTCACCAAGCCCTGAAGCTTCTGTTTCTTCATCCAATGCAACATTTACCTCTGAGGGGTTCTATCAATTTTTTATTTCAAAAAAAAAGATTGTTAAATTTAGCTGCACTACTTACAACACTTTTCAGAATGTCATGAAAATATGTGTAGTTGTTGTTGAAAAGATACCTTGGTGACAAGCGAAGGAACAGATGAACCAAGATCTGCTAGCTCATCAGGGCTGAAATGGCGTGAGCTATTTGGATGCAGTAATTGCAACAATGGGCGTCTACCATTCTGTGGCGGCCAGAACCAACAAGCAAAATAATAAATCCACAGGATGCATTGTGTGGGGGCAGGGGGGCAGAAGATTTTATACAGCAGATGAAGGACAAACCTGATCTGAAAGAAGCTCCGTAAGAATTCCTTCAAGCTCACGAATGATAACCTGCAAGAGTTCAATGTGACCAGCTTTAAGCAGAACTTTTTATAACTGGCTGCGCCTAGATAAGTTAGGAAAAGCAGCAGGAACAAACCTTTGATAAAAGTTTCGTGTCATCAACAATTGAAAGGATGGAGACAAGCACCTGAAAGTAATTAAAAATGGAAGCTGTGAAACTAATAGAATTATAAAAGTCCTATACATGTGAGAGATGGCATGGATGAAGACTGGAAGTATCTGAAAGAAGTCACAATGGACACAAATAGACCAAAACATTTGGCAAATGCAAGAAAATCATGCTTACCAAAGACCCACATTTATCACGAGCTATCTTTCCGACCTTGTCTTTCATCCCTTTAATGATTTTCTTTCGGTCCTAAAACAGGAAGGTTCCAAAAGGAATTTGAAATAAGTTCACTTACATAAAATCCAGTAGGACATGTTTAGGATATATAAAGAGTGCTCCAAAACCTTTGCAGTCCCATGTTTGATGCAATATATACCAATCCTGGATCCATCCTTTGTGTGAATCATTCGAACAAGGTCTGGACTTGATAACTGCTGGATTACATCTGCAGCAGAAGACTTAGAACAAACTAAAATTTAGAAAGGGATGATTCAGAATAAGCCAACTCGTTAATTCGTCATTAAGGTTTCTGAGGTACCTTATCAGCAATAGTTAAGTACTCCACAAGTGCCCTGTGTATAATTGAGTGGTCTAGTATTCCTTTCTCCAAAATAGGCTGAAGTACAGAAGTCATGTGCCGTATGACTGAAGTCTTTTGAAGCTTTAGCGTGGATATAACATCAACTATTCTGGCAGGGTCATAAAATGTGAATGGGAGCTAAATCAGAAAGAAAATGCATTCACAAAGTTAAAAGATGAGATACCATGTAAAGTATACTCTATATGATCTAATAGCAATTGTGTGCAACAAGCTTTGTTTTTTCGCACCAAAGTTTGCTATCAATACACAGAGGAAAGACGACGACCCATTTACTCAACCATATCAAATGGAGGAGTAACAGTTAAGGGATACTTCCTTAAGAGAAAATGACATGCAGTGTAAAACAAAAGAAGTATCATAAGGATCCATCACAAAGAAAGTGTCATAAGTAAAAACATGTCCCAAGCTGACACAGAATACTATTTAAATAGACAAAAGTACATATGCAGCATGCCATCATTAACAGCCTGAATTTTTACCTTGCTTCCCTCAGTGAGGTCAAATCCTTGAACAACTGTAGTTCGGGAGAATACAGCTCCATGAGAAGAGTTTGTTTCTGAGCTGCATTTCCCAACTGATAAGCATGTTCAACAACTGCAACAGTTAAAGCAGTGGTATTAAGGGAATTATTGGGAAAATTTTCTTTATCCCAAAATTATGGCTTGCAACAGCCGCAGGAATTGATTTTTAAACAGAAATGCAGGATCAGGCAAGATAGATCAAAAGCTGAGAGGCAAAAAATTAATCAAAACAAAGTTCACAACAATAGGAACCAGGTTATCTTACCAAGTGAACCAACCATATGCCTAAGAAGAGTAGCAACATGCCCATGAAGAGAGGAAATAAACTCCGCCAGCTGCTCCTTTGATGCTGCAAAGCACAAAAGAAGCAGTTAAAAACACGAAAGAGGTTTTCTCTTTTGAGTTGATAAATTGCACAGAAGAATAATTAGTAATTCCATCAAGATTACCAGTATCAAGCATCTTTGTCACCAGATGAACTGCATAGGTATTGCTGGCAAGAGTGATAAAATGAGGCCGAATCTCCACAAACACATCATTCCTTTCATCTTGTGTACAATGTTTCACACAAGTCTAACGTTAACAAAAAAGAGTTAGTAAAACCATATGGAGCATCATAAATCATTGTCATCAACAAGAAGAAAAGGGAGGATGAACCTGAAGAACACGAGAGGAAACATGGGAGCTTGCTATTTCAGGGATCTTCCCTTTCATTTTCTTTAAGGCATCACTCACCAATCTGCATCAATGGATAAAAAAGATTGAAAAACAAAGACATTATAAAGACTGAGTAACAAATAAATTACGATCTTCCCGCAAGATTCAGGATCAAATCAAATGTTTGAAGTTATATGACAACACACCTTGATCTTTCTTCTTTTGCAATATTTCGAGTTCTCATCTTCTCCCATAGTGATGCGAGCTCCTATCAAAAGACCAGTGATTGAGTGACGAAGCAATTAAATATGATAACACAAACAGTTTAGCCAAAACAAACAATCAGCTATTGGAGTCTTCATGAAGCAATGTTAAGGTTGAAGCAATGTTAAGGTTGAAGCACCAACAACAACAAAAATAAACCCGGTATAATCCCACATGTGGGGACTCGGGAGGGCAGATAGTACGCAGGCCTTACCCCTACAGTGAATGTAGAGAGGTTGTTTCCAATAGACCCTCGGCACGAGGAAAAATGAGAAAAGGGCAGTAACAACAAGAAATAACGAGACCAAAATAAAAGAAAATAAGGCGAAAGAAACAACATGAAGATAGAAATCTACAATATTAGAATACAAGATTGCTACTAATAACACTAGAAATGTCCGGAAACCCACACCACTATTAACCTACAACCTTAATCCTCGACCCCCACACCTTCCTATTAAGGGCCGTGTCCTTAGTCAACTGAAGCAAAGTTATATCTTGCCTAATCACCTCCCCCTAATACTTTTCTGGTCTACCTCTACTCTTCTAAGACCCCTACTGACAACCTATCACACCTCCTTACCGGGGCATCTGCGCGTCTCCTCTTCACATGACCAAACCATCTAAGTCTCGCTTCCCGCATTTTGTCCTCCGTGGAGGCCACTCCTACCTTGGCCCGAATATCCTCATTCTTAATTTTATCATTCCTGGTATGCCCACACATCCATCTCAACATCCTCATTTCTGCTACTTCTATTTTCTGTACATGAGAATTCTTGACCGGCCAACACTCTGCACCATACAACATAGTCGGTCTCACCACTACTCTGTAGAACTTACTTTTAAGTTTAGGAGGCACATTCTTATCGCATAAGACACCAGATGCGAGCCTTTATTTCACCCAATACGATGGGTAACATCCTCATCAACCTCTCTTACCTTGGATTATAGACCTCAGGTACTTGAAACTATCTTTCTTGGGGATGATCTGTGTATCAAGCCTCACGTCCGCGTCTTCTTCACTGGTCCCATCACTGAACTTACACTCCAAGTATTCTGTCTTGGTCCTACTTAACTTAAAAGCTTTAGACTCTAGGGTTTGTCTCTAAACTTCCACTCTAAGTCTAAGGTTGAAGCACCATTGTGATTAAAAAAAAATCAATTAAAATTTTAGATACAAATTGTACAGCCCCGCGGCCATCAGATCAAATCCAGTTTCCCCACCAACCCCCTTGATTTATTATTAAATTCAAGCAATCCTTACATTTCCTATAAATAAGCTAATGAAAATATTCCACTAGGATAATAAGATTAAATAGAAAATTTTTAAGAAAAAAATATTAAGATGAAAAGAAATGTAATAGCAGCAGTAAAGCATAAACTGATGACAATATAAAGATGAAAAACTTGTTAAAGTTGAATTTTAAGATAAAGGTGCCACTTATTACTATTATCATTACCATTTTTGATAAACAAAAAGGCCATTTACAGATATCATTTTATCTTGGCTTTGTTTATATATGTAGAGAAATGGCATATTTATCTTGACAAAATAAAATTGCCATGTTTTAAAATCAGTAAACGAAACCGAGATAAAGATTGATTCATCTTTCTTTCACCATAGCCATCAGAAAGATAAAATAGCTTTGGTAAATTTCAAAAAGAAAAAAAATTAGTCAGCAGTATTAAAAGTAACTTAAAGCTTATAAGAATGTAGTACTTGCTCCAATGTGTAATGTTTCTTCCTCTTCTTCTTCCTTGCTTCAGCTAGCTCCTGCACCAAAACCCCATTATTAACCAAACACTAATCAAAAGGACATTTTGCAGCTCAAAATTGTTAACTTTTCAAATTTTAGCAAAGATTAAGCAAATTAAACGATCATGGGACTGAAATTTCAATCTATTCTCCATTTGCATTTCCCCCCACTGCAAAAATTTTAATGAAACTACGAAAAAAGGAGAATCTGGGACTCATAAATATAAAAGTTTCAACAGAAAAAGTAGCGTACCTTTGCCTGTATACGACGCTGACGCTTGGTATCAACTGGGCCGTTCCCAACATGAGGCTTAGGTTGTTGCTCTTTATCTCCCGGCTTTGAAAATTTATTATGGGGTTTCTTCGGAACCTTAGCGGGAAAACCAGTTGATGATTTCAGTTTCTTGGGAGTTGATTTCCCTCCGGCGGCTGCCGGAGCATGCTTCCGCTTTTTGGAGTCGTCTCTTTTTGGGGGTTTTGCTGCCATTGTTGTTTACTCTGAGATTCAACTTCTCTATAGTCTGTGAGTTGGGGTTTTGCAAGGGTTTTAGAGCCCGTTTGGATTAGCCGGAAAAGAGTAGCTTTTAACCACAAGTAAAAGCAGTGTTGAAACTTATTTTATAAATAGTGTTTTCTTTTTTTTAGCCATTATACATTGATTATATATAATTATATTAAATTTAATATATAAATTATGCATATAATATATATTTGCTGGCTATTTTTAATTTAAATTATAGAGTTAGCGGCTGTTTGGGTTAATTCTTCTTTATTTTATTTATAAATAAGCAGTTACCTGTTTGGATAAAAGTGTTGAATCTTAAAAAAGAAGTTGTTGAAGTGTTTGATAAACAAGGGTTGGTAAGAACTTTTTCTGTTAAAAAGACGGAAATATCCTTAAAGTTGTTAACATTATAAAGGAGTTGATTACTATAATATATTTGATTCATAATTAATGCAAATAAAAAATAATTTATATTTTAATTTAATTTTAATTTAAATGATTACTTAAGATAGTTTTTACAAATATAATTCTTTAATGCTCATTTTTAGCTTGTACAGAAGAGGAAGGAAAAATAATTTGTTCCTCTAACTAATAAAGATTCAGAATATAAAATCAATGCATCAAATTTCCAGAGCACTGATTTCTCAAATTCTATAGAAAGTTAGGTCATTATATGCATATTTCAAGAGAGCGAAACAAAATAACATTTCTCAATTGGAATGTAAAATAATAAGTATTAGTGTCTTAACATATTCATACAACTATAAGTATCAAAATTCACAAATTTCATTAGCAATCAAATCGCGAAGACCCATCCAAACAAGATCACTTTGTTCTTCATTTGCTGCACGTGCACTTTCTCCTGTGGTTTCGCTCCCACCAATCATCATCTGCCATAATCGTATTTTTCGCGGCATCCCATCCTAACCTTGTCTCCCCTCTGCTTAAAAGTATCCATTCGCCTTTCGTGTAATCCCAATATTTTTTATTTTTTTATCATAGTCTTTTCCCGTCTTCTTACAGAACTCGTCAATAATACTGTTCCACCCATCTTTATTTAAGTAAGTATTTGGTATATTTTCTTTTCTAATCTGTTGCTCACACAACTCAAGAAATATAATATGTGTATTATCGTCCCACTTAACATTGTCCGGCATGATTGAATATAAATAATCTGAAGAAAGCAGAACAACCAAGAAGCTAAGTATGAAGTTGCATAAAGAGAGCCTAAAAGAGCCTTGTGTTTGACAGAATGAATGCCTTTAGGTGTTTGCTTTGAGGCTCCGTGAATATTCGCAGCTCTCGAGCAAAGATGGCTACTTGTCTTTGTTTATTAATGAAGTATTTATGTTATATTTGAGAAATGAGCCCAATAGTCTTGTTTATGATGGCTTTAATAAGAACTAAACAAACAAGTAAATACTTGATCACATTCATTTCACCAGCAGAATCTGATGAACTAAAGAAGGCAACACAAAACTAAGAACTTTCTAACCATTTATTTCAATTCAACCGCATAAGAACTTTAACCAGTATATTAGTATGAAGTCCAGAGAACAATAAAAAGAAAGAAAAAATTAGAAAAGCACCTAATATCAATATGGTTCAGTTAATATATACTTTCATTAACCTAGTATTCTGGAAAATAATCACCATAGGGTCTTGAGGTCCAAACTTAAGGCAACGTTCAATTCTATACAAATCGTGAATTGATTTCGGTCTACACTTGATTTTGTGCTAGCCCAACAATATTTAGTTTCTATAGTAGCCCAATATGCTTTTTCTTGTGAAACATACAGAATTAATGAAACACGCCTTGTGGGAGCTTCAAAGCAAAGGCAAAGCGTACACACATCAAAATATATATAGTCACATATTCATGTCAAATCTCAAGGAAAAGCCAAATAAAAAGGGGGTTTCCTATTAAAATTAATCCAAAACTTTTAAAACATATTAGGAATTGAAATTCAACAGGAAGATAGATTAAACTTACTGGACTGAAGAGGCTTTCAAATTGGAGCTGAAGTTGGGGAGAGTTATGGAAGAAGAGGAAGAAGAACGCAGAGCTGCAACAGGAACGGACAAAAGAAAAAGAGACTGTATGTTTTAGGATTTTTTTACTGAGGAATAATTTTGGGATTAAGAAAAATTATAAGGGATAAGAATGTAATATCATTGGTCAAAGAAATATGGCTTTTAAGCCAATTTCGAAAAAGTTGGGCTTATCCAACTTGTTGGTTTTGGCTTTTTTTTAAGCAGATTTTAATTTTTTTACCCTTTTTTAGTTGCCAAACACTACTAAAAGTTAAAAAGTGGCTTAAAAGCTGGTCAATCCAAACATGCTCTAAGTCTAAAGGAAATCGCAGCACACTTTAATATCTACTCACAAACAACATAGAAATAAGAATTCACTCAAACCAATTTCCCATAAGAAACCCAGCAAAACCATAGTCTGAGCTCAAACCATATTAAAATCGTAACTGAAATTTCCTTGCCCTCCAGGAAAGGAAAAATGAGCAGTATATGGTGTTACAACACCAAAACATTAGTCATTTCTACTAAACATGCCAATCATTCCAAGAAACTTAGTGACTGTGATTTATCACTGTGAGAAGCACTTCCTTACTTGCACATCGGACATGTACAGATCGCTAGGAGGGCAAAAAATTCATCAGATGAATCATTTTAAAAGCTTTCTTTCCTCAAAGCATAGCACTTGAGATATGAATCATTTTTTGGTAAATGTTTGAGATTTTAAAAAATGAGTTTTTTTTAAAGAAATCTCATGAAGCAAGAAAGATTACAAATTAATTTAAAATCAGCCTTCTTCAACTCAGCTACATCAAATGAATTAAAAATAGTAAATAAATAAGTACTAATTCAAACACACGCACAAACACGTTTACCCAAAATTTCAAGCAGAACCCAACTCCCTTTTAGTCCAATACACTACACATAAACAAAAAATTAGACTATATGACGAAATCAAGAACAAATTCACAATTTCATTACTCACTTTTGCTTACAACAAATTGAATTTTCATTGTTAATTCAAAGTACATAAGGAAACCACTATAGAACACCATTTCTTAGTATTCCTAGACAAGTAAAAGGATAAAAAGCTAATCGTTTGAATATTAAAAAAAAAAGAATATCAATAAGAAGAATAAGGAGGAGGAAATGGGGAACCTTTAAAGAAGAACCAAACTATAGGGCTTTTAAAAATGTGAAGAAGCAGAATATATGTACTTTTGAATCAAAGCAAATCTTAAAAAGAAGCATCTTCCTCCTTTATTGACTCTTCCACTAATAGGTACAACTATTATGGTAAAAAAACAAAGCTCTATCTCTCTTGCTTTTTACAATTATCTGAGTTTAGCCGGTGGTTTTAGGGGTAGCGGTTGGTGGACGGCGGTGAGTGATGAAGAGGGAGCGGCGACAACAGCTTTTTGCAGGGGGGATTAGGGTTTTTTGGGTCTAGTGTTCAAGAAGAAAAGAGTTTTTTAGGGTTTTTGTGTTAAGAAGGAGGGGTATACTCCATAATGTAAAAATCAATCTAATTAATTAAACTAAATCTATCTATATAGAATAGGAGAAATATATATAGTCACAGATTCAGTCAAATCTCAAGGAAAGACCAAATAAAGGGGGGGGGGGGGGGGGGGGGGGCCCCATAAAAAA
>ML264932.1:76931-88356 GCA_005239495.1 Nicotiana undulata | reverse complement strand
AGAGTTATTCTCCAACCCAACCTCCCCCCCCCCCCCCCAATATAATAAAACTCTTATTCTACGCTCTTCAGACATAATGAAAAAATGCTAGAGAATTTAACAACAAAAAACGTTTGAACAAGACTTAAAAAAAATTTTGAATAATTTTTCCTACAATCCTAACCTCTTTATATAGGAAATGGTTAGCCGGGGATTTTTTTTTTTATGTATAGCGCCCAAATTCTGTGCACTATACGCGTCCAGAAATTATTGGTGGGGCCAAAAAAAGGGGTATAGCGTCCAGTTTTTGGGCGCTATACCTGCTGTGTCGGCTTTTTCAGGTATAGTGCCCAAACACTAGACGCTATACATAAAAAAAATTTAATGTATAGCGTCCAGTTTTTGGGCGCTATACATTAATTTTTTTTTATTAATGTATAACGCCCAAAAACCGGACGCTATACATTAACGGCAGAGTTACCGTTAATGTATAGCGTCCAGTCTTTGGGCGTTATATATAGTTTGGTACTCTTTTTTTTACACATTAATGTTTTTTGTGTCAAAAAGAACCACATTTTGCTTCCGGACTCACTATATTCTTTCAAGTGGGTCCATCTCCCCTTATAATTGCGGCGGAAAAATCCATTTTCATGCCTGAAAACTTTTTATACATAAACTTGCTCATTTCTATTTATGCTTGTGAGGAGACAAATGTTTGGTTTTTTAACTCATTCAATTCGACCCATTATTTATTAGAGGAAAATTTAAAGCGTTTGAAGCCATTATTAGCCTTCATTTGTGTTTTGCTTATATTTCTCTGTATAAAATGGTGTATCAAACAAATAAAAAGTATATTTATAAACTTTATATATTCATGACTACTTCTAAACTCTAAAGCTCATAGCTGCCACTATCAAACTGTTTACAAAATCTCAAGATCTAATTTTGTATATCATAAGCTAATAATAGATATTATGGTAATTTAATTTTATAAATTTTCTCTAAATTAATTTGATAGATCGCATACTAAAATTACTTTATGTGGTGATTGATTTTATACTTAAAATTGTAATGCACAAAAATTTATACTAGATGTTAATTTATTTCAACAGAGACCTTTTTTTTAAAAATAAATCAAATTATTTAACATGAAAAGGTTTATCGAATCATCTTGTAATACCTTTTATTATGGTTAACTTCGGTAATTTTAGTTCTAAAAGCTCTTGATATGGCGACTATATCAAATACTACTAACAATACGTGCACATTGTTTTATGAAATTTGGTATATTTTGAAGAAAATTATTTTGCAAAAGGCATATTTTATTTTTGGGTCATATTTTAATTTAATTGTCTATTATAAAGTGACATTTTATTTGAAGGTCGTTTTATCTATTCAAAATTTTCTCAAAAGGTTTCCAAATAAATCTGTAAGTGAGCTCTGAAGAATACATAAGGTTTTTAAAGTTTTGTTTTCTTCGCAATTACTAACGTTTATTTACTAAAAGTATACTTTCTAAACAAGCCAAATGAAAACGAGATGAATGGAGCTCACAAAAACGTATTAAAGGTTCACAGTTTGTAACTATGCTCGGGTAAGCAAGCTAAAGTTAATGGGAAAAAATAACTTTTTTAAAAATACATAGAAATGAGAGTGAATCTTCCCAATATCTAAGGTTGAAACTTTATATCATCTATCACGCAACAAACTTGTGATGACCCAAAAGGTCATTCTAAGTAATTTTAGCTAAATCTGTATTTCGAGACCCCGAAAGCCTCCGTTAGTCTCACCTCGATATGCGTGCGCATCCCGGGTGTGTAGCCGGGAAGTCTGTATGTTGAAATTTGATGAAAATGGAATTTTATGATAATTAAATGAATAAAGTTGACTTTGGTCAACATTTTTGGTAAACGGACTCGGTCCTGTGATGTAACGGTCCCGGAGGGTCCGTAGGAAAATATGGGACTTGGGCGTATGCCCAGAATCGAATTCCGAGGTCCCAAGCCCGAGAAATGAATTTTTAAAGAAAATTGTTTTCAGAAAATAATGAAGGTTTTTGAAAATAAACTTTGATGTGAAGACCGTGTTACCGGGCCCGTATTATGGTTCCGGAGCCTGGAACATGTTTATTATATGTTATTTGTCTTATCTGTGAAGTTTGGTGTAAAACGGACTTGGAATGACGTGTTTCGGATCAAAATTGGAAAATTTAAGCTTTATGAAGTTTTACGGAAATTCTATGAGTTTTAAGGTTTGATTCCTTATTTTTGATGATATTTTGGTGATTTAAAAGCTTGAATAAGTCCGTAGGATGTTTTGGAATTTGTGTGTGTTTTTGGTTTTGAGCCCCGAGGGCTCGGGTGAGTTTCGGGTAGCTAACGGGGTGTGAAAAGTGCTAACAATCTGGTGTTTTGATGAGTTGCTCGTGTCCAGGTATTGACTCTATGCGAACGCACCCAAGGGGATGCGAATGCATAGAGTAAAAGTGGGGTCTGGGGGAGCTGGGTAATTTGTGCTATGCGAACGCACCCAGTGTGGTGCGAACGCGGAGGGTAGGGGTGACTTCGGCTATGCGAACGCACCCTCCAAGGTGCAAACGCGGAGGCTCAGGGTTAGGACCCTATGTGAACGCATCACGTAGAGCGCGAACGCACAGGGTTAGTGTCCAGGGGAGGGCTGGGGGTCATTTACCCTATGCGAACGCGACCCCTCGACCGCGAACGCATAGGCTATAGCTTCTAAACCTCCGCGAACGCGTCCTGGGCCCCCCCAACGCGGAGAGTAATTTTGCCTAATCGATTTTTAAGTGACAAAATAGAATCATTTCGGGATTTCTCCCATCTTTCACTTCTTCCTTCTTCCCCAAACCCCCATAGACGAAATTCAAGCTTTCCTTCCTCCATAGATCCATAGGTATGTATATTAAACTCCATTTTCGTCCGTTTTCATCAATCAAACACTAGAATCTAGGCCTAAAATCCTAAAATCAAGGTAGAAATTAGGAGTTTTGGGTAGAGTTAGGTTTTTGGGAATTTTGGGTAATTCAACCCCAATTTGGGGTCGGGTTTCAAAACAAATTATATATTCTAACTCGGGGGGTTATGGGTGATCTAGTTTTGGTCCAAGCCTCGTGTTTGGACCAAGCGGGCCCGGGGTCGAATTTTGGTATTTTTGGAAGAATGCTAGGAATTGCATATCTAGGCTATGTGATTGTGTTATTGAGTCTTTATTGATATTATTGAATTAATTATGCCTAGATATCGTTGTTTCGGAGTCGTATTATAAAGGAAAGGCGGTCTTAGAGGGTTGATTGCTATACTTTGGACTCGAGGTAAGTGTCTTGCCTAACTTTGGTGAGGGAATAGGTATTATTTGCTATGTGCTAAGTGATTATCATGTTCATTGCATAGGTGAGGTGACGAGTACCTATGCAATGTGTGTCAAGCATGCACGTGAGTCTATTTTGATAGAAATTGTAGTATTTCTCCCATGTTTTTCATAGTAAGAGGTTGTCTCTACTTGGTAATTTATTCTTGTTGAAAGTATTGGTTGTTGAGCTTAAGAAGTGTGGATACAATTGAGAATCCAAGTGTAAAGTATACAATTGAGGTGATTGGTTATAGCTGAGACCCTTGCCGGGCATTTATTGAGTTATTGATTGATGTTTTCCCCCTTGCCGGGTGATTTGAACTGTGTATTTCCACTATGCTGTACTCCTTGCCATTATATCTGTCATTGTTTGGTAAGGAAGAGTGTAAAGCACGAAGGGTGATGTCGTGCCATGATATTTGATTACATCGCATTGTAAGGAAGAGAGTAAAAGCACGAAGGGTGATGTCGTGCCATAATATTTGATTACATTGCATTGTGAGGAAAAGAGTAAAAGCACGAAGGGTGATGCCGTGCCATTATTTACATTTCTGATATTTATACTTGTTCCGCTAGCTATCGTGTTAACTTGCCTCCCTTGTCTACTTCTATATGTTAATTTAACTGCTTCATTTCACTTGTTCCCATTAACTGCTCCCATATCCCATGCTTATCTGTCTATTCCTGCGTTTGTCTGTGATATATCTTGTAGAACTGTACAGGTAGATTACTGTTGTCTAGTCTAGATTCGTCACTACTTCAGCCGAGGTTAGGCTCGGCACTTACTTAGTACATGGGGTCGGTTGTACTGATTGTACACCTGCACTTCTTTATGTTGTGCAGATCCCGCAGCCGGACCTAGTGGACATCGTTAGAGGGAGTATCCTTCAGTCCACCTCGGAGATTGCAAGGTAGACCCGCAGGCGTTCGTGGGCCTTAACGTCTCCTCTATCCCTTTTTCTTCCTTCATGTCTTTTTCATTTATTTTCAAAGACAGTTGTATACAGTTATTGTTCAGCCCTTGGTTGTAGTAATTTTTTAGTGTGTTCGTGAGTTAGTGACTCCAGATTCGGGGATTGTTACAACGTTTTGTATTTGTTTAAATCATTTAGTTCTGTTTTTATCTATTTATTTTCGCTGCTAAATTGTAAACTATTTTTGGTTAATTCTGTCAATGGGTGTTATCATGTTAGTTTAACTGCTCACGTTGGCTTGTCTAGTGGGTTCAACGTTAGACGCAGTCACGGCCTGAAGGTGGGAATTCGGGTCGTGACAATACTGAATAATAAAATTTATTAAAACATCATAACTAAATCAGGTATCTAAAAGAAAGAGAGCTAGAACCACGAATGCGCACACAAAATTCACATTATTAATTCAAGCATTTTACTTCTTTTGATATGTTTTTTTTTAAAAAAAGTTAGAATATTCTATCTCATTGCAGCAGTTGTTTCATTAGCATGTCATCTCATTGCATCAGCTGTTTCAGGACACATGAATATTCTCTGAAGCCTAGGCTTTAAAGGAAAGTACCTTAAAACCTTAGCAGGGATTTTAGAGCTTTCTTTAGTCAAAGGAACGACACTCTTACATCTTGAAGAACCACAAACAGAGCAATTATCGGCATTCACATTTTCATTCCAAAATAACATGCAATCATTAGGGAAAGCATATATTTTTTCATAATGAAGACCCAAATCGTTTATCATGTTTTTAGCCTTGTTGAAAGATTCAGGTACATGAGCAAAGGGAAATGCCTCTTTTATCAACTCTAACAAATCAGAGAAAGCCACATAACTCAACCCATGCAAGGATTTAAGCAAGTACAATCGAATAGTGAAACTCAGTTTACTGAAATTTTCACACCCCTGATATAACTCTTGTTTTCCTTCCTCCAGCAATTTGAAAAACTTCTTTGCATCTTCAGATAGTCTTTCCCCAACTCCTTCTTCATCCCCTGCCTGACCCTCTATATTTCTAAATGTATCATGAAGTAGTCCATCAATATTGTCACGCATGGTAGAACCTTCATCATCATTGTTTGGATGAGGTGTATTTCTCGAGAAAAATCCTTCTCCGTGGAAAACCTATTTGGTATAACCATCAACAAATCCATGAACAACCAAATGATCCTCCACCACATTTCTATAATACCAATAGTGATTCATACACTTTTTGCAAGGGCATAATATTTTGTTTCCTTGGGCGGCTCATTCAAATGCCTTATCAAGAAAATCATTCACTCCACGGATATACTCATCCGTCCATCTCAGGAGATTCATCCAAGTTTTATCACCATTATCCATAGATATCCTATATGATAAAAGTAAATCAACAAAACTAACCAAATAAAATAAAAGGCATATTAATTTGACATTGGCCACTGCTTTTAAGGGTGGATCTCAGAAAGTCACAAATAGTAAAGCAATTTAAGACCTTTAAAAGTTAACTTCTTTAAAATCATCTCTTACAAAATGAATAGGAAAGATGTGATTAAGTTATTATACTTTTGAAAGAATGTGTAGAACCATGTTTAAAGCTCAACATAACTTTGTAGAAGTAATCAACAAGCAGTTGATTAAGATTTAACTTATTTCTATTAGTGCGTTAATATGATTTGTTTCCAGCATTATAAAACTATTATAGGGACCAATACACGTACCAAATCAGTAAGTTTGTTAAATTAACATCACTTGAAGCTACCAAAGAATGAGTCTTGTTACATTAGCCATTGACAAATTACAAGGAATACAAACATTTGACCTATTCAAGACAGGGGTAACTAGTTATTCGAAATTGTTTATTTTTGCTATACTTTACACTTTTGTCAAGATAAGCCTAACATGGTATAACAGTGAACAACAGAAAACAGAGAAGTGAACAGTGAACAACAGAAATTTTAAAAAACTAGAGCACAAGCATAAATTAGAAAACTAGGGTGAACAGAGAAATAAGAACAGAAAAAAGTTAGAAAAAGAACAAAGGAGAGAAGTCGAACAATGAATAGTGAAGTGACTGAATAGCAAAAATTGAAGAAAACAATATAGCACAAGCATGAAACAGGGCAGATTCGAACAAACTTGTTTCATCTGGATTAAGATTGGAAGCATCCATTAGTGAAACTTGGAGCTAAACAAGTAGATTAAGCAGTTAAGCATCGCAAGAGAACAAACGAGACCTGCGATGAGAATTGTTGTTGCGCAACACTAAGCAGTTGTTCCTTTGTCGGGTCAGGGTTAATATGTGCCTACACATATGCAAAACTTGTTACTAACTTGAACTGACATGTTTCGTTGATCACTGAAATGATCCGTGTTGGTGGAAACTTACAAGGTGGAAGTTTCGCCAGTATCTCCAAAGTGAACCAGTTCCTAGTTTTGCCAAGTCCAATCTATGATAGTCCAAATGAAACTAATTAATTAAAAAGTAGCAGCAGTGATCCAATTAATTAACAACTGTTCAGGAAATCAGTAATCCAGTACAGTTTCAAGGAACTACAGCAGCAGTGAACAAAAATTGTCAAACTAGAGCCAAAACAAAGTTCAAAGCATCAGATTTCAACACTGGAACCAAAACTCTCAATGGGTCCCTTTCTGTTGGTAATAACTTTATACAAATGAATTACGGTAATAATACCAAAATCTATTTCACTTGAACTAAAGAATAAGGCCAGATTTTTCGATTAAGAGACAGATAGAGCAAAAAAAACACAGGAATAGGCCGGAATAGTTATATACACTCTCATTATGAGAAGGGGTCATTTGGGCCTATCTAAACAGATATGAACAACAAAATGCATACTCAGATATTGTAATGAAATGGAATATAACACATGACAGTTTCCCACAACCAACACAAGCACACCCTATGAAGGATGAGGTACAAAGTGAAGAGGAATTGGAAAATACGAAGAATGCTCAGAAAATTCAGTTGATCTCATATGTAAGACATATAAGAAAAACCAATTATGGTATATAAGAAACAAGCGAAACAGCTAATAACGTAGATTTAGCTTGATCTTCAACAAAAGAATTGTCACGACCCGAAATCCTACCTTCGGGCCATGACTACGTCTAACGTTGAACCCGCTAGACAAGCCAACGTTTGAACCAAATAAACTCATTAACAACTAAAATGAACGAGATAACTAAGGCATCGACGGTCAACAATATGAAGGTTAGCTAAATTCAAAATAATATAGCAACTTCGAAATAAATCCCATATACATATCCAAGAACTGGTTTCACATACTCACGAACTGTCTATGAGATTATTGAATACAATGGTCTGAAAATAAGTACATATGAATATCTTTGAAACTATAAAATAAGACAGAACTGAAAGAGAAGGGTAGAAAGTGACGCCAAGACCCATGAACGTCTGCGGGTCTACCTCGATGTCTCCTGAATGAACTGATGGAATGCTCCCTCCGTCAGTGCCCATCGGGTCCGGCTGCGTAGTCTGCACAACATAAAGAAGTGCAGGTGTAGCATCAGTACAACCGACCCCATGTACTGAGTAAGTGCCGAGCCTAACCTCGGCGAAGTAGTGACGAGGCTAGGACCAACAACAATATACATACCTGAGCAATTCTATATAATAAAAGGAAAATATCGACGGAAATAAACAAGTATAAACAGATACGGGGAGAGACATGTTGGGGATAAGAGGGGCAACAAATACTAGTATAGTAGAATAGGGTAACAACTGAAATGTAACAGTAAAAGCAGGAATTTAACGCCTCAGAATAGATGATGAACAACACAAGGCACGACATGTCCCCTCGTGCATCACCTCACAATCACTCGGCACGGAATGTCCCCTCGTGCATCAAACAATAACACATCGGCACGACATGTCCCCTCGTGCGATAGAAAATAAACAATCATCACAGCATGTCCCCTCGTGCGATAAATAATAAACAATCAGCACAGCATGTCCCCTCGTGCGATAAATAATATGAAAGCAACAATATAATATGAAAACTACCAATAAGAAATCTCAAGTGTACAGGATTACTCGATAAAATTCTATCGTCCCGGCAAGGGACTCAGCTATAACCAAACTCGCTCAGAAATATAATTTCAACAGTAAAAACCCCAACTGAAACAAATAACTCAATAACTACCCATGTCATTAAACAACATCAATGTATCACTTCTAAATCACCAATTACTCATAGTACAGAGAATATTAAGAACACGGTATGATTCATCACATTTGACCCACGAGCATGCTGGACCACAACATATAGGCACTCGTCACCTCGCCTATACGTTGGACATGAATTACACATAGCAAACAAGACTCTATACCTATTCCCTCAAGCGAAGGTTAGGCCAAACACTTACCTCGGCTCCAAAGTGCAAGTCAAGCCTCAATCACAACCTTTCCTCTCGAATCCAAATCCGAATCGATAATAACTAGACATAATTGATTTATTAACATCAATAATTACTCAATAAACCAATTCCAAAGCCTAATTATACATTTTCTATCATTCTTCTAAATATGAATCACTCACCCATAGCCTAAGGATCATAAATATGAAGTTTCCACTTGAATTCATAGCATTAAACGGACAATACACGAATTTCTCAAGAACCCTAAATTTACTACCCAATTCTTGATTTTCCATTAATTTAGTAGGTAATCCCATTAACTATTCATGCATGAAACTAGTATTAGGAAGGAATTAACTTACCTTAACAGTAGCTAGGTCGTGGTGTGTCCTTCCCAAGCTCACAAGTCTCTAATGGGGTTTTTGGTATGAAGGGAATGAGGAAATCCCGAGTTTTGGCATTTAAAACAGTCTGGCCTACAGGGGTTCCGCACCTGCGGTCCCGCACCTGCGAGAAAAGATCGCACCTGCGGAAAATGGCAAGGCAGGCTGGGGTCGCACCTACGGAGCTGGAGACCGCACTTGCAGCTCCGCTCCAGCGGAAAAGGAACCGCACCTGCGGAACCTCCACACCTGCGAGGCTGGGACCGCAGGAGCGGTCCCGCACCTGCGGCTGGGCAACCGCACCTGCGGTCACACCAGCAACAGCTGCACCAGCAGTTGTTCCAGCTGGTTTTTAGCCCCCTTGGGTGTCCGGAAGGCACCTGGCCCCACCCGAGCCCCTGTCCAAATATACCAACAAGTCCTAAATCATAATACGGACTCGCTCGAGCCTTCGGAATACCCAAAACAATGCTAAATCTCAAAATCACATCCCGAAACCCCTAAAACCATAACTTAAGAAACTTCAAGTCCTTGATTCTATAACGATGCGCCGGACCGACCTATACAACTCGGAATGACATCGAATTTTGGAGACAAGTCATAAATGACATAAGGGACTGTTCCCGGTCTCGGAATAACATTCGGACCTCGATAACATAAAATCACGTTCCAAACCAAATGTCAAATTTAAGGTAATCCTTATTTCTATATAATTTTCTCAAAACTTCATTGACTCTCAATTTCCCATTTTTGATCTGAAACACGTCAAATCAAGTCTGTTCCTTACCAAATTTCACAGATAACTCAAATAACACATATTGAACATGTTTCAGGCTCCGGAACTATAATACATGCTCGGCAAGACAGGTTTCACATCGAGGTTCATTTTCATAAGCCTTTATTATTTTCAGAAAACAATTTTCTTTAAAAAATCATTTCTCGGACTTGGGTCCTCTGAATTCGATTCCGGGTATACGCCCAAGTGCCATATTTTCTTACGGACCCTCCGAGACTGTCAAATCACGGGTCTGGGTCCGTTTACAAAAAATGTTGACCAAAGTCAACTTTATTCAATTAATTATCATAAATTCAACTCCTTATGAAGTTTCCACATAAAGGCTTCCCGGCTACGTGCTCGGGCTGCACACACACATCGAGGTGAGATTAACGGAGGATTTAGGGGCCTCGAAACATAGTCATAATCAAATTTACATAGGATGACCTTTTGGGTCATCACAATCTCCACCTCTAAAACAAACGTTCGTCCTCGAACGGACATAGAAAGGTACATGAATCGGGGAAAAGATGGGGATATCGGCTCCGCATATCGGACTCGGACTCCCAGGTCGCTGCCTCAACAGGTTGACCTCTCCACTGAATACGAATCGAAGGATAACTTTTCGATCTCAAATGACGAACCTGTCGAGCCAATATGGCTACCGACTCCTCCTCATAAGGCAAATCCTTGTCCAACTGGACACCGCTGAAGTCAAGTACATGAGATGGATCCGCAATATACCTCCGGAGCATAGACACATGAAACACCGGGTGCACGACTGATAAGCTCGGCGGCAAGGCAAGTCTGTAGGCCACCTCTCCTACCTTATCCAAAATCTCAAATGGACCAATGTACCTAGGGATCAGCTTGCCCTTCTTCCCGAACCTCATCACGCCCTTCATAGGTGACACTCGAAGAAATACCCGATCTCTTACCATAAAGGCCAAATCTCGAACTCTACGATCCGTATAACTCTTCTGCCTGGACTGAGCTGTACGAAGTCTATCTTGAATAATCTTCACCTTGTCCAAGGCGTCCTGGAATAGCTCTGAACCCAACAATCTAGCCTCTCCTGGCTCAAACCATCCGAATGTAGACCGACACCGTCTACCATACAACGCCTTATACGGAGCCATCTAAATTCTCGATTGAATTTAGGGATTTGGGGAGAGCACCTATTTTGAGGAAGTTTGATCAAATGCCTCAAAATTTTGCCACCCCCATTCACTATACCCAAAATTTCGTCACCCCCACCAAATCAGCAAAACTTATTTGTAAAAACCCATAAAGCCAAGTTCATAGAGAGAAAAAGAGGAATACGATGGAGAGAAAAATCCAACAGATTTCTTAGAGTGAAGGAGAGAAGAAGATATTTGGAGGATCAGTGAGATTTTTGTGATTTTTGAAGAGTTTTTAGTTTGTAATTCTTCTTATTCTCTAAGTGAAGAAGAAGATGTCAATGTAATTTCTGCCAATTTTTGGAGAAGATCAGAGAGATTTTTAGGCCAATTTTTTAGTAGTGGAACAGTGAGGGTTTTTTGTTTTGGGGGGGGGGGGGGAATCATTTCTAGCAT